>JAZGTK010016115.1:0-2500 GCA_036877625.1 Ambastaia sidthimunki
TCTTTTGAGCACATGATATTCATTTGCACACACAGTAAACTTGTGGATTATTTATGGCTTACACAGATGAGATTCATGGATCATTTTCTTTATGATGCCTAATACATTTTTGGCTTTGCATCAGAGACTGTAACCACAGCACACAATCACAAATAGATCCGCCAAAAAAAAGAGGGAGAGAAAGAGATGTCGCAAAAATATGTGGCATAAATCCCCCTAAAACAATGGCTTCAATGCAAAACAGATGAGGTAAACCAGTGTCGACATAAATGATACTGGAATACGGGAATGCTTTCCCGATGTTATGCTCAGTTTGATGGAAGAACACGGTGAACCTGGAAATCACGGTTGATTCATTATTGTTTGACAGACGCGATTGGTGCATCACGGCGATTCGGAATATCAATGATTCGTCCTGGGATCAAACTCTATATTCAAAAACAATGTTGGATTTTTGTCATATGGTCGTACACATTGAGAGTAACATTCGAAATGCCATCTAACAGACTGTGCTCCACTGAACTGAATGGGTGCTGACTCAGATATATCTTTTAAAACCAGATTTTTGTTCTGATGATGGTAGTTATAGAGACACAGGCCCAAGAGGTGACCCTGTATATCAGTCAACTCACACCCACATGAGTCTTTCTTCAGTGTTTCAATATTTTTTCCTTAGTTCCCCCTGAAAAGTGTAAACACTGTGGAGCGACATGGCTCGTCCAATCACGTGAGTTTGGGACGGTTAATTTGGACCAATGGAAGAGCAGTCAGAAAACAATTATTCTTTCACAATCACCTTTGTTGGCATTAGTGATGCATACACATTAATTCTAAATAAGAGTCTAGTTTTAAATTAATTAGCCAATTATCAAATGTCAATACTGCTTATTTTTACTGGGGCCACATGGAGTGCTTGAGCCTACCTGCCTATCTTAGGCCAAGGCAAGAAACTACCCTGGACAGGTGGCCAATCCATCACAGGCTAATACAAACATACACACACCCTTTCATACCTACAGAAAATCTAGAACTTCCAATTTGACTTCATTGCCATGATTTCAGACTATAAAGGACTATAAAGACTATATAGTCTTTATATGAACTATAAAGAAACTATATATGGACTATAAAGGAAAGTATTTGGAGAAACCTTCACCCACACAAGGAGAACATGCAAACTCTGCACAGAAAGACACCCCAGTCACCCCAGATTCGAACCAGGGAACTTCTTGCTATAAAGCGACAGTTCTACCCACTAAGTCACTATGCAAATAAGACATGAAGGGTTAATATGCATTTAGTTTTTGTTAAAACATCAGGTGTGTGTTATATGGTGATGGTCAGGTGTAGTGTTTGCTTCTATTTCATATGTGATGAAATGATGTTATGATGTGTTTATTCTGTTTTTAGGTCGTGTGCAGATTTCGTTGGGTCTCATGTTCATGAACACACATACGCGTCTCAGAGGGACCGAAGAAAAGAGACGTGCGGGTGGGGCGACAGAGAGGCCAGTGAAAGTGGAACAGTGCTGCCTGGCAGAGAGGAGAGGAACCAGGCCTGCTAAAAATACAGTATCTCCAAGGAGAACAGAAATACACACACACATTGGGTGTGTGCTGTCACAAAAAAAACTATTGCTAGTCTTTATGTACTCATACAAGCGCTCACATGGTTTACATCAAAATTAAATTGCCCAACACTTTCAACCCTGGCCAGTAGGGGGCACACTGTCCCTAAACCCCCTTGTTGGATGACCCAGAAACATCACACTGCTTGTTCTCAGTTTTCATTTGTTGAACATAAAGCTGTGATGCTTTATCCTTATTCTCCAGGAACACAGCCAGCCCTTACCATCCCCAGCATCCGACACACGGTTGTTTGAAACAGTGAGATTTACTCAAACACTCTTTAGTTCACACAGGACAACCACAATCTGCTGCCAGTCATGCATGTACAGATACACAGAGGCAAACAGTGAATACAGATCAACTTAAAGGACTGGTTCACCCCAAAATGAAAACGCTGTCATCCTTTATTCACCCTCATGTCATCTGTGTGACTTTCTTTGTTTGGTGGAATGCAAGAGGAAAAGTTTAGAAGAATGTTTGTGCTGTTTTGTTTTCACACAATTAAAGTGCATGATGAATAGAACAGTTTCCTGTGTGATTCATTAAAGAAAGTCATAGATTTGAACCAAATTAAGATTTTGGATGAACTTTCCCTTCAAGTATATCTAAACAAACGAAACCAGTCTTAATATTTGCCAATATCAATATCTGTGTAATAGTGTAGATCATTTTGGTTAATGCAAAAACGAACCAACAGATACACAAATATATCTATGTTCGTGAGGGTCATGAGCTTTGTTTTGGTAAATCAGAGCATGTTTGGTATATTGGCAAGCCAGTGTGTATCTCTGTATGAGTCAGAGCATGTTTCTGAGTGTGTGTATGTGTGTGTGTGTTTAGTCTTACCTCTCTGTTCCTGAGCCCACACTCTG
>JAZGTK010016115.1:5000-12878 GCA_036877625.1 Ambastaia sidthimunki
CTTAATTAATATGGAATGCCAGACAGGTAGAATGTGTATTGATTAGTTATGGAGCCTGCAACACAAATGTAATATTACCCACAATGCACTTCAGTCACATTCTAAGGGTAGGGGTTGCTTGTTTCTGACAGACTTACCTGAGGTAAAGTAAAAGAACAGATCCAAATACATATCTGGGCCTAGACCAACCACAGCAGAAAGCAGCAAATTTCATCATCCTCTGTAAAAACAGGTTATGCAATCTTAGTTTGCTTTCCCAGTTTGAGCAGAAACCTGACAAACAGTGTAAGGGAGAATTAATAGATGAATAAATGGGTTTAAATCAGCTCATTAAAATTGACTTAAATGTTGTGTGTTGATTTTGGACTGGACACAGGACCCCGTGATCATATTGCCAGAAATGTGCTTGAATTCTCGAAAGCTTGTTAGTCTGACACAGTGCTTGTTGGACTAAGCAGGATGCTGTGGTTAAAAATGACACAAGCAGGCAAAACTGACCTCATACAGTAATGTGTTTTTTGCTCTCAATGTACGTCAAACACACTTGAAGATTAATTCCACAGTTTTTATACACTGTATTTTTGTTGAGGAAGGTGCTTGTTTTTGTAACAGGTCTGTCATTCATTAATGCGTGAAGACTATTGGAAGACTTTGTGTTGTGATTTATTTTCACTCTGTTATGTGCTCAAACTGTTTCATGTGTCATGGATAAAATCAAATTAGACTCATTTGGATGAAGCAAATCACTCTCGCTTTTATTTCTGTGATGTTAAATCTCATAAATGTCACCACAACCTACAGGGCTCATAAAGTGCCCCATTCGGTTTGTTTACACAGGGCCTTGGTGTACTTAAAGGGACAGTTCACCTAAAATGAGACAAAATGAAAGTTGTGTCATGATTTACTCACTTTTGTAATGTTGTTCCAAACCTTGATTTTCATTTTTCATGAATTTTCATTTTTCCATGAAACACAGGAGAAATTCCTGTTTATATTGCTCTTTTTCCATGGAATGAATACAAATGGGAATTGAGGAGGAACTCATGGGAGACAGAAAGTCACATGTTTATTGGAACATGAGGGTGAGTAAATGATGACACAACTTTTATTGTTGTGCAGAAAGAGAAAAATATCGGCATTTTTTGTGTACCCTCGTCTTATGTATCCAAAAGCAGAAGCCAACAAAGGGTTAACGGTTATAAAGATGTTAAATGCCATTTCTATGGACAAGTACACAAGTAGTTTACCTTAAGATCCATGGTGTGAAGTCCCCCATTAGTTTCTCGATCTTCCACTCTCTCCCACTCTCTCTCTCTCTCTCTCTCTTTCCATCCAACTGGCACCAAACACAGCTGAATGGTTCTGATTAGAGCTGGAATCTCTTTTGCTTTGCTATGATTGAAGACAGAGCATTGAGTGAGTGTGAGTCTCACAAAAAACAAATGAACATCAGCACTTTTGATTATCAGTAAAGAAGAGTCATCAAAATTAAACAACCAAAATAAGCTAGGTAATATTTTTCCTAGAAATTTCTATAGAATGTGTGTGACAAGTACCATTTAACATTTCTACAGATTCTACTTTTTTAAACACATGGATATAAAAATAATATCTTCCAGATTCATTGTTCTAATAAATGCAATCTCAGTTATTGGAGTGAATGTGTGGCGGTTGTATAAATAAACATGCTGTGAACTTTTGTCCTTTGGTCACTTGGCACTTAAATTCACGTAAATTTTGTGAGAACACGGAGTTGCTTGAAAACGTTACAAATAGTTTTACAGTCGTTCATGGGAGGGAAACTTGTAAAGGGTCAACACAAACAAACAATAAAAACTACAAATGAAAGACATAATTGCTTACACAGCTAGCCATTTGGAGACTCAAGATACAATGTGTGCAATTTTATGTGTTCAGAATGATATTTAAATGCTGTTTAATGGCCATTTGGTGATGCAAAACTAATAAAATAAGAACTGCATGTACTTTCTCCTTCCTGTTTTCCTAACCAAAGTGTTAGCATGTTAGCGTGGTCCGGTTTGCCCCTTTAGGTACATAACTACACCATCTAAAAGCATGTTTCTTCATTGACGACCATTGAAAGCTTTTCTGATTAAAAGCTTCTTATATCACTTATACTATGATACAGTATAGTTGATTGTTATATAAAAAATGTCATTTCATGTCACAGCTTAACAGAGTCACTTACCCGGCACTCTTATGACATAATTTCTCTGCAGCTACTGAGTGATTAGTCGCATGTTATTCTGGTTCAAGTTATTTGCTCAAAATAACAACATATTCACACTACCGAATGATTTCAAGACGCAAACGTAGGAATACCGTTCACACTGAGTGAGACACACTATCAGACACACTTTTCCAAAAGGAAACGTAAAACTTCTGACCGATACAGTTCCACCCTGTGTCCTTTCCTGTTAGCTATGACTCAACCCTGTGTCACTGGAGACTGGCCCTTTTTTATAATCATAAATACACTGGACATATGGACATATGGTGTATACAATCTATGAGGAATCAGGGAATAAAATTAATTCACAAACAGCATTTACAAAACAGTTGTATTGTGAAACTGTATAATTCTTGGAATATAATTGAAATACCATTGGGAAAAGAGGAGATAACAAAAGAAAAGAGCAAATGAGAATTAAGCTCAGAAACGGAATATATTTTAATCACCAGTGCATGCGATAAACCAGGATTTACAAAGCTATGACATTTGACCTCTTGTCAACATGCAATTGACACAGTTATAATGAATACAGAAAAACACAATGCAAAACGTACAAAATGTCTTAAATATACAGTTCAGTACAACATACAAATCATGCAGTCTGCAATAATAATGTTATAATGTAGTAATGTTAATTGTATTGTACTGTATATTGTAAATTGTACGGTATCTTGTAAAAAATAATTAATTTAAAAAAAAGGTACAACAAAAGGTTCTTCATGGCGATGTCACAGAAGAACCAAAGAACCTTTTCTTTCTTATCATTTATAGTCTAAAGAACCTCTTTCCACTAAAAAGAACCTTTTGGAAAACAAAAAGGTTCTGCAGATGTTAAAGATTTTTATGGAAGCACAGCCAAAAATGCTTCTTCTATGGCTTTGTCTGGCTCAGGACTGAATACTCTGACATACAAACTTCTACTCATTTTATTATTGTACAGGTTTCGCAGTTAAAGTAAATAAAAAGACATGGAAAGAAAAAGGAAATCTCAAAAACAGCCTTGATGTGTCCTTTTCCTTTTTTTCCACCATCCATGTCATTTCTCTAACGTTGATTGGCTGTGAACGAAACGTTGGAATACGAGCCTATACGTATTCATCGTTACCTTTAATCACATTTATACAAACGTACATACAGAAACAACCCCGGAAACAAACATACAATATACACATTGCCCTGATTGTCCACCTAATGGACTCCAGCTGTTTTACGACAGCTAAACTGAAAGTTTGTCGTAAGTTGCAAATGAAGCACTAAGTGCCGTTTTATTTGAACGATTGACCTCCTGCCGTGTCAATCAGCTTCTAATCAAACTAAGAGTTTGTGTTTTGTTCAATGCTTCTATGCAGAAAAGCTGTAAGAACAGGCTGTACTCGGGTATGTTACAAAACACGGCTCCGGATTCCCTTTTACGGATTCACAAGGTTTGACCTCAATATCCATCGAAATAAAAACAATCTGTTATAGATTAAGCTCCCTTATGTCCTCAGCCTCTGCTCACATCTGTTTATTCAGGAAGAGCACGTCACTCTTGAGAAATATGCCTGGCTGAGAAATATAAAACCTCCTCTTTGGAACTATTGACTGTAAGCTGGTAAACAAAGCCCAAAAGTCTGAACTTTAGCCTTCGTGTTCTGTTGTGAGTGTTGAACAGTTATTTAGAGTCATGGTACGCTCTTAAAAGTAAAGGTGGTGAAACTGGTTCTTTGTTGTGATTAAGCAAAGGTTCTAAAAAGAACCATTTATATCTTACTACAACTTTTCTCCACTACATAGAACCTTTGTGCAAATGAAAAGTTCTGTGGACGTTAATGGCTCTTTATGGAACATGTAACTACGAAAAGTTGTCTTAAATAGTCTTAACAACAATTACAGATGATAAAGTGTTTTAGTCACAGAATAAATAAATAAAACCTGGCAACTTTCAGACAGGAATCAATCAGGGCTGTGGTGCTTTTGTTCACTTGCTGCCTGAAGCAACCATACAGACAGTCTGCCTGACACACAGACCCAAAACACTGTCTGCCTCAGTCTCTTTCTCTCTCCCTTTCCATGCCCTCATTATCAGTTCTGTAATCATTAATCGTTAAAGGCTTTTGATTGATTCTTAATGAGGCGGGACAGTGGCAGACAAAAACGCCAGGCCAGACAAGAGCCGCGTACACAAGGAGCGTAGACACACAATACACTTTTACAGCCCGACACAATGCCCATTCACAGTGGCTAAATCGCTCAGTGATTTGAGCAAACAGATATGACCTCCCTGCCCAAGGTCCATTATGACCCGTTGCCTTTAATAGGAGAAGGATACGTTCACAGCATGCTCAGAGCGTTTCTCATTTTGCGTGCTGTATGTGCTCGAGTGTTTACTTTGCAATACAAGAATGATCTAACACAGCGTGAAATCAGATGCGTGTGAACGAGTTGAATCAACGTAGTCAAAGTGGCAGATTCCATTTGTGCCAAAGAGGCTGGCAAAGGAATACCAGGATAATTTTGTACAAATGCAATGGACAAAGAGATTCATCATGTTATTGGTATTCATTAGTGTGGACAGGGAAAATAATGAAAACATTATAAAGGGGAACAGCCAAAGTCATATGTTGCTCCCAGCAAACACACACACACACACACACACAGTTGAATAATAGTTTTAGTGATGTCTGACAACTAATTCTGATGAGGGCACCAAAAAATGTGATTAAAGTGGAACATTACTGAGGGAGAAACTTAAAATGATTGCATATTTATTCAGAAATGTTTAGCCTAAACCTTTGAAATTTTGCTTGAAACATCTTTGACATATTAACAGCCATTACGCTTGTCAATTTCATTTATCAATTGAGTTGGATACGAGACATAAACTAGACATACACAAGGACAGATGTTATGTCGACTACACCCATGCTGTAAAATTGTAAGAGCGGAAAGTGATAAACGTGACACTAAATGGAAAAGCTTTAAGATGGGAATGTTCATACATGTAAGTAGAAGGAAATAATAAACAGTGGATATCAAAGTGTCAGACTACTATACTATACAAAAATACATTTTCCATGCATTTAATAAACTTTACACACTCAAAAATATGTTTACATGCACATATAGAACATTATAACAATTATGGCACATGAATGCTGGTTTATGTTTATGTAAACAGCTGTTAACAGTGCAGGCTTTTCTGTAATTTTGCTACAAAATAAGAAAAAAAATAAAAACAACACAAAAACATATGGACATTTTAAAAGAAAGATTCGATCTTTTAGGAATGATAGTTATTCCTGTCCTTAGCTTCTTTGTCTGTTTTCTAAAGATACAAATAATTTTTAACATGACTGGTCATAATTGTAGCCTGTCATTCCAGGCTAAATGAAATTCCCATTTTACAAAATTTGGGCTTCCAATGGTAGTCTATTGCTGATGATAATTCCACTTAATGGGATCAACAGGGTCGTCTGTGGAGCGTACCTCTGCAAATTACTCCCAGCATGGGGCGGTGGGCCGGCAGGGGCTCCGCTGATGGTGTAAATGGGAGAATGTTTGTCCAGTGACAGGAGGGTGAGGTCCACAACGACCAGTGGCCCGGCATGCTCCGCTTGTCTATCATTTGTTTGCCTTTGTCCAGATCTTTCTCCTGTTTGTTAGCCTGAATTGAGGTGAGATTCTTGTCTCGGCCCATTGTGAGGGGTGGTTTGTTGTCATCCTCTTAGTGCTAATAACCCCGCCCCTGATATGCTATGTGTGTGTGTGTGTGTGTGTATGGGGGGCAGGTACAAGCAATCCAACTAATCCATCAACTACTAATTGTGTCTTCAGTTAATACAAACACAACAGGAGAGAGAGTGGTCGAGTTAGTATATATAAGCCAGTGTAGAGAAAGGACATCTTATGTGGAGGGAGTCTACAAGAGAGCAGAACATCTACAGAAACTGGGATCTCTACTAACTTTTCTGTGGGCAGTAGTTTAGGTTACCTCTCTGCTCATTTATTGAGGCTAAGGACATTTTTTTCTTTGTACAGGTCTACCTGTTTCAGATTTGGAAAGATTTTTTTAAGATGGACACAAAGATGTGGATGCTGCAGGTCTTGTGTGTTTGTCTATGTGTAAATACTGTTCAGGCCAGGATCTGGGCCTGGATGCTGTCTATACCCTATGGTTCATCTGAGGACGGACCCGTGGGGCCCAGAGATAGGGAGGTTGAGATGCTTCCAAACAGCCCTAAAGGAGACAAGGTGAGTTAAAAGTTTACATTGTCTGGAGCTTTGACTGGTCTGTGCCATTGAATAATGGTTTGTGTGCTGGCAAGGTTAGCCTTCATGTTCTGTTGAGACTGACTTCAATGAAAAGTCAATAGACAAGAATTTCTTGAAGTTTGAATCATCTGTTGCATCATAAAGTAACATTTCGTGGTCATATAGAGCTCATTATAGAAATAGTGTTTATGATCAGTTCATGTAGCATAAGATTAGACAAAAGCTGGTCCATTGTGTCTGGTAGGAAACATAAATATGACATATGAGATCATGTGGTTCCTGTTTCTTAAATTTATTGGTTCCTGTTTCTTATATTTATACCTCACTGCATCTGTGCCAGACAGAACTTGAATTAAAAATCAAATCTTGTCTTTTCCTTCTTTTTTAGGTTTCATGTGAGCATGACCGGGCCTGTGGTAAAGGCTTTTCTTGTGACCGCCATTTCGGCCTGTGTGTCCCTCTGAGGCAGGAGGGGCAGTACTGCAGGCGGGACGCCCAGTGTGTGAGGGGGCTCAGCTGTATGTTTGGCAGGTGCATCAGAAGTATTCCAGATGGGCAGGAAGGTAAGACCACCAATCCAGATATCTCAGGGGATTGAATATCGCAGACCAACGCGTTAATATTTCAACCCCCCTCTCTCTCCGTCGCAGGCGCTCGGTGTAAACTCGACAGAGACTGCGGTGAATCTATGTGCTGCGCCAGACACCACGGTGAAAGAGTTTGCAAGCGTCGGCTGGTCCTGGGCGAGAGCTGCTACGTGCCTGATGGTGGACTGGCCTTCAGCATCAATCAGATCTGCCCATGTGATGAAGGTCTGCTGTGCCGTGGTCATGGAGAACCAGCGAAAAGAGTGTAAGTGTCTTTACATGCGTGATGTTGGTGACAAACTGGAGCAAAAAGAACATGGTGCTTGTACATTGATCAATAAAATTGATTTTATAACTTATAAGAACAGCTAAACAAAGTTTAACTTTTAGGATTATATTGACGTTAACATTAACTAACTACTTTTTTCTTTCCTAGAAGAGAATTTGTCTACCATCCAGACTCCACAAGTTGGACTTGCCAGGCTCCTAAACAATGAAAACCTCACATTTGTTAAATTTATCAAGCCATTGTGCTTTGTAAATATGACTTGTTTGTAAATTATTGTATATATAAATAAAAATATTCTTATACAGTGACTTGGAACAGTGATAAATACAGCCCAGAGTGTCAAATTATGCCCTTATTTTTTTAAACTAGTATTTAAAGTGTGATAGTTTGATTTTAAATTTACAAATATGCTGGAAAATATATTTCATCATTCCCCAGTATTGTACAACAACATGACAAAATGTAAAGGTTGAATAAGAATGTAAAGAATATTG
>JAZGTK010016116.1:0-12878 GCA_036877625.1 Ambastaia sidthimunki
CTGTTACAATATTTGTCTCGCTTCTAGATTTTCATAGACAGAGATCCATCTCTCTTTGCTACAATTCTGAACTTTCTGCGCACTAAAGAGCTTCACCCCAGGTAAGACCTGCGACCTTTTCTTTCTTTTTATTTCCTTAAAAATTAAACAAATGTAACAAAGTTTATGTATAATATGCCATAACTACAGTATAATATTTATTGCAGGTCCATAGATGTTCATCTGTTAATGCATGAGGCAGAGTTCTATGGAATCACTCCACTGGGTAAGACCAAGAGTGGGATTAGAGAAATTTAGGCTGTTTTCTATTGCCTTTTCAACATAGAAGAAACTTTAAGTTATTCATATTAGAGCTTCATTATATCACATGTGGACTGTCTGGTCTTTAATCACATCTCTATATGTTCAGTGCGAAAGCTGCAATTGTGTGATGAGTTGGATCGATCTTCTTGTGGGACTGTCCTGTTCAATGGCTACTTGCCACCACCAGGTCAAGAATTCAAAAAGAGATACACGTTTACTCCATATAGCCACATAAAAGACATACATTTCAGGGAATTGCTGTGATTCTAATGCCTTACCTGTGTGTGTGGTACAGTGTACCCAGTGAAGCGCAGAAACAGACACAGCGTGGCGGGGCCACAGTTTATGGGTGGGCGTGCGGGGCCGGTGGAGAGGGCCCCTGTGAGGAGAAGTAACACCATGCCTCCTAACCTGGGCAACGCTGGTATACTGGGCAGAGCTGTTGTGGAGGAGAGAGTGCCAGGTCTAAATTCTACTGCAGTGTTCTATGTTTTTCAGTTATTTTTCTATCGTATGGTGTTCTGTTAGTCTATCTAATCTGCTCTGTTGTACTCAGTTCTGTTCTGTTCTACTTAATTCCACTTTATTTCTTTCTACTTTATTCTGTTCTGTTGTGATTTACTGTATTACACTTCTGTTTAGTTCTGTTGTGCCCTGTTTTACTATTTCGTTTGTCCAGTAAACACTTCTTTTATTTTGACCTTTATCTGAATTTATTTAATTTTAACTGTTTTAGTTATTTTAATATATTCAATGTTGTGATATTTGTTCTCAGGTCCAGTTTCTGACCCAGGCATGGTCAGAATCATTTGTGGTCACCATAACTGGATTGCTGTGGGCTACGCCCAGTTTGTGGTCTGTTACAGGTAGGGTTCCTTAAAATCTGATGCAGTTATGGTAGCTAAGGGTATTTTTATATTGTGAAATCTTTGTGCTCAGGGTTAAGGAGTCAACTGGATGGCAGCAGGTCTTTACAAGCCCACGACTGGAGTGGGTGATCGACAGGGTGGCTCTTAATGCCAAAGTCATGGGTGGTTCACTTGGGGATAACGATAAGATGGTTGCCGTGGCATCAGGCACTGAGATAATATTATGGGCTATTTGTCCAGATGGAAATGGCAATGAAATTGGTAAGAATTCATAACATTGTGGTTTTTGGTACAAACCAGTTTGGAAGCCAAGTTCACTTCAAATAAGAATATTTGATGTGTTAATAAAGGTTTGTCAGAAGTTATTTATTTACAAGAGTCTGTGCCATCTGCAGGAGTGTTCAGTCTGAACGTGCCAGTGGAGGCTTTATTCTTTGTAGGAAATCAGCTCATTGCCACCAGCCACACGGGTAAAGTGGGAGTGTGGAATGCAGTTACTAAACACTGGCAGGTAATGTGAGATGTTCTGTCAGATGTTCTGCATTTGGTCATGTACAGATATAGTTTTGTGATGAAATAAGCTAAAGTTTTTCCTTCCTAATTTATTCATCTGTCTTTATGCAGAACCAGGATGTGGTTCCCATCAACAGTTATGACACAGCTGGTTCCTTCCTAATTTTGGGCTGTAATAATGGATCTATTTACTACATAGGTAAGTATTGTAACTCTTTTTGCACTTTTGCACCAACCTTACACTTTTGTTATAAATTTTTGTTATGAATTTTAATCTCCACAAGTACCTTCATCATGTAATGTGTGTGTGTATTCATGCATTCATGATTTGTTCAGATGGTTCATTTTTAGGCTAATCTCTGATGCATAGTGAATGTGTATCTGTGTTGTCCAGATGTGCAGAAATTTCCATTGAGGATGAAGGACAATGATTTGTTGGTGACGGAACTGTATCGGGACCCCAGTGAAGATGCTATTACTGCTCTAAGCGTCTACCTGACACCCAAAACAAGTAACATCCCAGCTTACCATATCACAGACTCTTTACTTCACACACCCAGACTAGTGCATCACCAAATGTACAGGCATCCCCCACAATAGTTTACTAGCAGCCCACAAAACAGTTTCTTAACCTTCCGACTCCTGTGCTTTTGTGTTTCTTAGGTGACAGTGGGAACTGGATCGAGATTGCGTACGGTACCAGTTCAGGCACTGTACGTGTTATAGTGCAGCATCCAGAGACCGTGGGGTCTGGTCCTCAGCTCTTCCAGACATTCTCTGTACATCGCAGTCCTGTTACCAAGATCATGCTGTCTGAGAAACATCTCATCTCTGGTACAGAGATCTTTGAAACACTTACATAGTCACATATGTGGAGAATATATAGCCACATTTAGAGAGTAAGCTTAAATTCCTGTCTTTATGCAGTGTGTGCTGACAACAACCATGTTCGTACTTGGACTGTGACACGTTTCCGAGGCATGATCTCCACCCAGCCTGGCTCCACCCCCCTGTCCTCCTTCAAGATCCTCTCATTGGACGACATTGATGGCCATGGAGGCTGTGCTGCAGAAACTGAAATAGGTAAGACAGAGCAAGACAGTTTACTGAAGAGTGCAGTACACAACCTTTTCCTTATAGGATAAGGTCAGAATGTGTTAAATGTGTGCTTAGGTCCATATGGGGAGAGAGATGAACAGCAGGTCTTCATCCAGCGTGTGGTTCCTGACACTGATAAACTCTACGTGAGGCTCTCCTCCAATGGCAAGAGGTCAGTTTGATAAAACTGTTTCTTACCTGTGGTGTGTCCAGTTGTTAGACCTACTGCATTGCGGCATGAGTGCCTGACGCTACCTGTTTTGCTTGTTCTTCTAAAGGGTGTGTGAGCTGCGCTCGGTGGATGGGACCTCCATCACGGCGTTCGTGGTTCATGAGTGTGAGGGATCCAGCCGCATTGGCTCCAGGCCCCGCCGGTACCTCTTTAGTGGTCAAAGCAACGGCAGCATCCAGATGTGGGACCTTACAACAGCAATGGAGATCGCAGGAAAAGTCGATATCAAAGGTAATGCCAGAGGAACATCGAGAGCCAATAATTAATATGGAAGTGTTGTAATACATTATGCTTGTCCACAACTTTTATCCAAATTTGGGCTTTACATATTGTCAGTACTTGCATTTGCTAAGAATCAAACCTTTGAACTTTGACCTTTGTTGTTGCTACCACAATGTCAATTGATTTACAGGAAAGCTAGTTTTCTACAGAGTACAGCTTTTGTTGGATTAATTGTTGTCTACTCTGTATTGATCTTCTGTATTTGTGTTTGTGTTGGAAAGCTCTTGGTGGTCCTACTGAGGAGGAGCTGCTGGAACTGTTGGACCAGTGTGATCTTGCACTGACTCGAACCCCAGACATGAGTCCTGCTGTTTCTCTCACACACTCCTCTCGCAACTCTACCTGCAGGTACACAAACACACACAGCTGCCTTTCTTTCTGCATCTAACCTTACATTCCTGCCTAAAGGGACAGCTCGCCCATAAATAAAAACTTTCATTTGCTCACGCTCATGTCATTACAAAACATATTACTCACACCTCCAAAAGAGGTGCTTTTTCATGCAATGAAATGCAGACATTGTCAGACATCATTGGGCCATATGTAGTTACATTTCTCTTTCTTACCAGTAGATGGCACTGTATGCATATTTATATTTTATCTCTTCAGTCTGCAGTCCCAGTTGAGTGAGAGTGGCCGAGCTGGCGGTGGTTTCCGGGGACCGGTTCCACTTACTGGAAGTCTGCCTCGACAGGCCCCTTTATTACCTCTTAGCAAACCACGTGAGCTCCCACCTCACTTTGGCCTCAGCCAGTCCTCTCTTGCTAGCAGTTGCAGCAACAGCCCCCACCCTAGCCGGGCCCCTTTGGAGCGGGAGAAAGATCGTGATGGTCTCGGAGGCATCCGTAGAGGAAGCTTTGTGGAACGCTGTCAGGAAAGAGCCAAGTGCTCTGATACAGGTGGCCTGGACACAGGGAGGCGGAGTTTAGCCGTATGCAATGAGCTTGAAGCCCGACTCGGCCTCAGAATTCAGTCATCATTCTCTGCCCTGCCAGCGGCCTGCTTATCAACACCAACATCAGTAGCATCATCGATGAGAAGACCTGCCACGCCAAGCCCCACCCCTTCACCTGTCAGTCCAGCGAGATCACAAACACTGGCGTCTCCAAGACGACCCCTCACATCTCCAACCAGTGAGAACTCAACCAATGAGAATGTGACTGACCATGAAAGCCCCGCCTCTCCACCTTCCACCAGCCCTAAACCCCATATGAATGAAACTAGCTTCTGATGGGTTTATTTAGAAACTCTAAAAGAAAACAATTCTTTCTCTGAAGAATGTCTTCCATGAGTCAAAAAGACCAGTTTGTCATTTTTCTAACAGTACTCTCAATAATGCAGAGTGCCTTATAATATTCAATGTGAAGTCATTATGGGAACAGGTTGCATGTAAATGATACATTCACATTCCATGAGACATTTAAAAAAAAATGTACAAAAAAAACATTAAAAATGTTTTGCAGCATGTACATTTACTACTTACACTGCAATTATATACTGAAGTGAAGGCAGATTTGTTTAATCGCATTATACAAAAATGGTATAGCTTCACTTTTGTATGGCTTGGTTGTTTAATTCATCACACTGGTTGTATGTGCACTACTTACTATAACTGCATGAACTTTTTGAAAAGACAGTGTATCTTAAAATCGATCATTTATGCATTATGACAACTACTGTTATCTAGACATCCAAGTTGCAGGAATTCTTATGCAATATTTACAAAATTACAGTTAAATTATTTTAATTAAGTTAATTATACAGTTAAAACGGATGCTATGCAGATTTGACCACTTTTGTCAATCAGCCAATAACAGACCAAGTATTGACCTACTAATTAGCCTTGTCTATTGTATTAGTTAAATGTTATATGAAGTGTAATGGTCTGTGTATTTGTGTAACTTGAACAGGAGCTATGTTTGTAATGCTTGTCATGCTTACAGTACACGTGATGACCTCATTTTCATTTTGTTCAGTTTGTCCTGTTCAATAATCAGCTTGTTTCAGACAACACTGGAAACATTTTATATGGAATCACCCAACATTCACCACAGTGTCCACAAATAGAATGTAGACCATCAGTTGGCAGTTTACATTACACCTGATGGGAGTGGGTTGTTGTGGGTAAATGTGGACAGTTCTGCTGGTGTGCCTTTGAAAGGGTAAATGGAGTTACTGTTACTGTATTAAAACAATTATATTAAAAAAAAATTGGATTGTAGTGTGATCTCATACTAAGGTGTCTTAATGTTAAATGTTTGTTCATATGACTTTATTTTATATTCTGAACATGAAACTGTTTCTCCAAATGTCCATTTGCTATTGACTGCTGACTTTTAAACATTTTTGTTTTTCATTGAATACATTATCCTATTTGTGATCTCATGACTTTTTTTTATTTTGTGTTTCTTAGTTTGTGTTTGTAATGCTTTTTGAAAAACTTTCTTATTTTTTTAAAGCACTCCACACAAATTCTGAAAATAGCTTATTTTCTTATAAATAGCTGCTGATGGATAATATTTGTAATAAATTAGACAATAAATAGAAAAGGCATATTACTCAGTATGACAATGTAACACAGACTGTATGTATGGTGAGTTTATGATACTCTTAATATGATTGCTGTGATGGTTGTACAAAAAATACAGCTTTGCCTACAAAAACTACAACTACAATTCCCATCTAGACTGAAGTCTAAAACATTGATATATGATGTAAAACACTATAAAATACAAGAATTCCTTCTACTGTATTACCAACACCATATCAAATGATAATCTCTTTAAATTGACATACAAATCAAATAAATAGTAACAGATCAAGATTGTGCTTCATTCATTGAGGCTGAGAGTGATATTAAAGGAACAGTTCGGCCAACAAAGCTGGTTCACTGTTAAAACATCATTAATGTTCTGCGTAACATCTTTAGTGTTCTGTGGAAGACAGTCTGTCGCCAATAATGGTTTAAAAATGTGTCAATGATGACACATCATCAACAAGAAGTTTCATTTTTGGCAAACTATCCCTTTAAGCTCTCATCTTCAAGTGCAGTTTAGCTGCCTAAGCTGAGAAGAGTTTAAATAAGTTTGATTTACTGATATATTTCTGAAAAGAGTTTGTCTTTGAACGTCGCCAAACACCTTGTGGGAGAATGCAAGAACGTTCCACTGATTTCAGTTATAGCTGCCCTGCAATGATATCACTGTTTTTTATTATAGCCTTTGGCATCCAGCATGTAGTGCCTTCTTTCTTTCTAGACTGTTCTAGTCTAGATCTTGGCATCCAGCATCTCCAAAAAGAGTTTGTGCATTGGAACGTGGCCCTCTGCGTGTAGCCGACAGAAGCTGCGAACGGCCCTGTGGGCGGTCTGTCGTAACAGGGGCAGGGTCATAAGCAATCTTCCGGCACGGTGAGGCTCGGACGGCCTCTGGTTGCTCTCATAGTCCTGGAGGGCTTCGTGGAGAGCATCCTGGAAAGTCTGCACGGCATCCGCACCTTCTACATTCTCCGCATCTGAAAGGAAAGGATTGTCAAGGTCAAACTGGACTCTTGGCTATTTGGGTTAGTCTCAGATTGAGCGTTAAACTCTCTTTTGTGTTTACTTTAAACCATGTTAGCTGTCATTGTCTAACCATTGATGTTTAATGGACTGGCCAAGGACATCTGTATTTGGTTATGCTCAGTTAACATTAAGGACCTTCATGGATTTTTCTGTGTCAAAAGTAAAAACAATAGTTTCCTCAGTGTTGCCTGTCTCCAAAATGCCCTGTGGTAAGATGCAAGCTGGGAGACAAGACTAATGGTTTTATGTGTCAGAGAGCCAGCATTAGATGATTTATTGATCTGTGCTCTTCACTGCTCTGTCTATATTGATTGTTGTTTACTCTTGGTCAATGAGTCTGGTGATTAAAATGGGAACTAAAAATGAATAAGAATGAATTCATGACACAGACAGTTTAAGCAATCTGTAAATCTATAATATAATAGAACCATGTGGATTCAAAGTTTAGGTGAACAAAGCAATTACCATCTGCAGTGCAATGTTTAAGCAAAATAATAATAATCAATCTAAATACACTATCAGTCAGACATTTTCCCATCATATCAATACCTCTTAGTTTAAAGACTGCTAATCAAATTGATCGCTTGATCAAATTAGTTTTGTAGACTTGCAAGTTTTGTAGCCTACACTTCTCTAAAGGTCTCTAAAGGTTCTTTGTCATGGGGTTATACAGTAGTTCCATAAAGAACCTTTAACATACACAGAACCTTTCTGTTGCACAAAAGGTCCTTTGCAGGTTTTGAAATTTGAAATTTCAAAACCTATCAGAACCTTCATTAAACCTTTGTTTTTAAGGGTGTAACATTTGTATATATATAAACATACCTGAGTTGGCCAGAGACATGGCTTTGAGAGTAACCACCTCCTCCTGGTTTAAGCCCATCTGTTGGTATTTGAAGGTGAGATGTCGCAGTGCTGTGTAGAGATCATGCAATCCCACAGCTCTGCTTTGGCTTTCGTTCAGTCGCATGTTCTCTGCAAACTGCAGTTCATCTGTCAAGCCCTGAGATCTCCACACCACATTCAGCACCAGGTTCTCCATCCAGCCACTCTGAAGCAGGGCCATCTGATCCACCAATGAGAGGCCAGTAAATCCTGGATAATATGATGCTGCATCAGTATATTAAGCTAATCCTGTAAATGAACTTAATTGTTTTCCTGAAATTATCATTTCCTGTTTGTTTTAACCTATGATTTATCAAACTATTTGATGGCGAAATCAATTTAAACGGTGGAATGATTATAAATAAACTTTAATAAACAGTTTGCTGTTTACCTGGTATGTGTTTTGCCCAGCCAATCATCACTAGTAGCTCTCGGTTCAAAAGGTCACATAATGTCAGCAGTGTTTTGAGGTCACTGTCAGGGGTTGAGGGGTCAGGAGCAGCTCTCAGGGGGGCCGGTTCAGAAACAAGGAGCTGAGAGATTACTTTGTTTCCTGGAAATGAAAAGCTGTTTAGATGCTTCTAAAGAATCCAACAATACACATGTTACAGAAGAGCTTATGGAGACTTTTATTGATTATGATGTTAAATCCTTAAGCAGGTTCAATCCTAAACCCGTATAATCCTTTCATTATCGTTTCTAATATTTGGGTTTGTGCATTGGTACAATACAGGTAAATCTTTCATATGAAATGTCACATATTATTAAATATTGAAATAAATGCAATGAAAATTCTATTTTGATGTATTTGAATTCAACTATGTTTGCTCAGACTTACTGATTGATTTGCCTGGATGTGTGTAAGGTGTCCTGGTGAAGCCAGAGCTGCCGGAATCCAGCCTGTGCTTGTATTTCTGTCTGCCGCCTCTGACACGATCCATGCGAACACCTGAACGGATGAATAGAACCCGTTTGAGAACAAAACCCAAGAGCTCTAGAAGTTCTACTTACTGTGTGTTCACTATTCTCATCATCACGCTGACTAAGACTTAAAAATAACAGATTTACTGTTAGGGCCAAACGAGATCATGTTGAAAATCTGGGGTTCGATGTTTAAATTAAATAATTTTGTTTATTTTTAAATAATTTTGTTTATTAATGTATGTACTGAAAATAAGGAAAAGGATATAGATCCTTCAAAAAATGCCAAAAGAGGAAATTCTACTTTTTCTCAAATGCTGATGCTGATCATATAATTTGTAATGGAAAACACTGTAAAAATGCAAAATAGAAGCATTTTTACTAGAGGTCTCAGATTTTTGAACATGGACACATCTTTGCAAAGCAATGAAAACATCTAAACATATAAAGGACAAAAATAGATCATTTCAACATGAAAAGAAAGGATTGTCCAACCAATGAGAGACTTCCTGACAACCTGAAGGTTTAAAGGAACTCACCCTCTCTCATCATGCCAGCACGCAGGCACTTCTGAAATCGACACGCCTGACAGGACTTCCTTCGTCTCTTAGTGATCTCACAGTCATTCACCACAGGACAACTGTACTCAATGTTTCCTGAAACATCAACAACCAAAAGCTATTCATAATGTAAATATCACACTAAAAATAATCAGTTTAGGTATTTGATACTTGCATTTAGAGTTACAGTTAAAGACAAGAAAGAATTGGGGACAGGGTGCAGGATTGGAAAACATTATGAGCTGGAGTCACGTTGCCCACATAAGCACCACAACTCAATGTCAATATGCCGCAGCTCTTCCTTAAAACTTCAGAAACAAGCAAACAAAACTGTTCTTGTTTTTTTTTTTGCTAAATAAACTTAACAAAAAAAACAATTTCCTCCTCAGAAAATTTACAAATAAGAGCCACCGAGTGCTGTAGTTCCACCTTGACTCTATATATGTCGGCCGTTTTTATTTAATCAAACTTTAGGTCCATTTGTTTCAATGCTTCACAAGCTGAGCTTTCACACAGAAATCCATAGGAGCCCAGACAGAGCTCACGTATTGATTTACGCTGCCTCATAGTTTAATAATAACGATTAAAGTTACAAATGTTGTGCTTCCCCAGAGGCTAGAATATTGACGACTGTTCAACAGCCATTACTATGGAGAGAAGCAGATCCTGTTAAATCTGATCAATGGATTTCTCTTAAACACAACACTGGACGAGGCTTTGGGGGATTAGACATCCATTATGTGATTGAACCCTTCAATATATTGATTGGTTAACAAACACTGCTTGCTCCTGAACTCTGTCCGCCCACAGCCAAAGCCAATGAAAACCTTCTCTCAGCCAGGAACCTAATTTACTGTCTTTAAATAGTCTTTCATGCAGACCACAATGCACATGACAGACAGATTATATCTGCTGCATTTATTGATAAAGTGACTCACAATATCTTATAATGGCAATTCTATAATTTCCTTGCTGTGATTATATTTTACAATGTTTAAAATGTATTTTCTATTTCTAAAGTGCCTTTGCCTTTATTAATTAAATAAAGAATTGTACATGAAAGTATGCAAATATGCTTTCTGTGAATAACCAAAACAGTGAAGACAAATGTATTGACACAAACATCTTTCCCTGCAAACGATGTGATTTGATTAAAACAGCACATTGAGTATTCACACACAAATCAATCTCAGACAGTTAGTTAGCTGATGTAATATTGATCATTTCATTCATTAACAGCAGTGCTAATTTGAAATACACCATAAGCCCCCACCAACACACACATAAACACTAGACCAACTTAACATTATATAATGATTAAGGGATCAGCAGTTGGTGCGGTATACATTAAATTTGAATATATGAAAAAATATAAATCTATGTTTCAACTATTTTATTAACTAACATTAATTTATATAGTATATGCATTATACTGTAATGATGAATGACTTAAAACTCTTTAATGAAACTTACATTGTTTTATATCTAAACTAAACAAACAAACGCAAATCAAACAACTTTCTGTAGCCCAAAAAGTTCACTCAAGTAAATATTACTTTATAATAACTTTTAGAAATAAGTGCTTTATTAATGACTACTAAAATTAATTTATATTTACATATTATCCTATAATTATAGCCCTACTCAAATGATTATTGACCTAAAAGGTTATTCATAACACATACATGTATTATAGACACCAATATAAAATTGTCACTCAAACAACGTTGTCACGTTTTGCTTTGAGTTTTTAAATTACTTTTATTACCTTGAATGGTTCTCTTGAAGAAGGCCTTGCACGCCTCACAGGACGCGACGCCGTAGTGGTAGCCGGACGCGAAGTCACCGCACACCAGACACAGTCGTTTGGGTCCAGGGTTCAGTGACGGGATGTAGTCGTAGCTGAGGATGGACTCTGTGTGACTGGCGGGATTGAAGAGAGCATAAGCGCTGGTGCTGGAGATCGAGCTGGAGCTGACGGGGGAGTCCGGGTTCATGCTCTGGGAGAACAGACTGCAACCGCTGCTGTCCGAGGTGCTGCCGGGACTGAACGGGGTCGCACTGCTGTCCAGGCCGAACGAGGGGCTTAGCGGATCGGCTTTGACCGGCGGATCAGTGGGGGACGGTGGATCATCAGTGGATGACGGATCCAAAAGGCTGTGAAGGATAAAAAGGTGTTAGTCTATCATTGATCTATGAGGCTAAAAACGTTTCATAACGTTAATACATTTTATTAATGACCTTTTAATAAACTTCTAATGCAAAACCCAGATATCAGAAACATAAAAAGGCCTCAACTACACATATAAGGTAACAGTTTTACAGCATTTATTAATCTTTGTGAATGTTAACTAATATAAATGCAATTGTTCATGTTAGTTCATTGTGTATTAACTTGTGTTAAAAGACACAACTTTTGATTTTAAAAATGTATTAGTAATTGTAACATTAAAGTAACATTAACATGGTAACATTAAAGATTAATAAATGATTTAGAAGTGCTGTTTATTATTAGTTCATGTTAACTAATTTAGTTAATGAATTCTTTAATTCATAGCAAAAACTGCAAATAGTTTGATTTTAGGATTAAAAGCAGTTGCAAATAATAAATATGAACATATTTTTCAAAATGTATTATAGACAGAAGTAGTGCCAATACTGGAGTAATAACTGAGAATTAAAAACAATTAAAAAAATAAGTACACTGATACTAAACTGCTCTAAAAATATGACCATTAATACAGCCAACTTACTCATGCTGGTTTAGAAACTGGTAGTTCTCACTCAGGCAAAACTCCTTCAGATCCATAACTAATTTTCCCCAGGACTTTGAAAAGTCTATGAGCAAGTGAAGAAGGACGAAGAGAGAGAGCAACAGAGATGAAAGAGAGCGAGAGAACAGTGTTGACACACTAACCAGGAGCTCTACAAACTCAGGTTTATTTAACTGATGTGGCAGGCTGGGCGGAGCCAAGCTGTCTAATCCAGATGCATGCTGATTAAAACCCTATTGATACGTTTTCATAACTGACAGGTCGATCTCCCAAAATGACAACACATGCAGACCAACAGCAAATTACTTGATCAAGGCCAGTTGTTTCATAAAACAAGATCTTTACAAATGCATAATCATTTCTTATGGTGTTATATAATGAAACAACACAAGGAATCATTAGAGAGATGTTCAGCGGAAAATTATGAAAACATTTCATAGCATATATGCATCATTTTCATGCTTTATTGATCTGTGGTAAAGTTTTCCATTGCATCCGTCCACAATGTCTGTGTGCGATAAAAGCCCCACCCTAATGTGTTTTGTTGTATGTAAATAAATACAAAGACATTCTTTATCTGCAGTTGGCTGAGAATACTAACAAACCACTCCCAGAACAGCATTGTAATTTCCTTGTCACTGCCTTCATTGTTGACAGTGTCCACTTTGAGTTCTTTTTACTTGAATTACAGGAACTTACAGGAACTTGATTGACATCATCAGAACTTGAAGGCCTGACCTACTCACGCTAGTCCAATCAGATGTTGTTTCTTTGATTGATTATTAATCTATATCATTGTCAAAAAAAGAGTGAATATTTTAGCTAAAATGCTAATTTAATTTGATTGTAATGTTTGTAATATAGCTACTATAGTGGGGG
>JAZGTK010016117.1:0-12878 GCA_036877625.1 Ambastaia sidthimunki
AGCTTTCACTGGTTGATTCGCTACTTTATCCACATCCCATATGGTCTTTGTTTTGTATAGGTAACTGTAGAACTCTTAAATATATTTCCTAGATGTGTTCTGATAACTTTACACAGCTTAAGATGGAAAGCAAAGTCAATTCATATGGTAAGCAATAAAATCACTGAAATCAATGTCTTAAAAAACACAATTTCATCGTAAACCTGTTGAGATCTCACTGATCAGAGAACTAGATTTATGATTGTATTTTATATGATGTCAAAAAGCAAAAATGTTTAAACTGTTGTTCCAAAAACAGATGTTAGCCAGATTTCTTCAGATCCAAGGGAGCGATGGGAGAAGATACATAAATTCTTCAGCCAAACATTCTCCAATAACTTTCTTTTGGTTAAGTGCTATATGACCTGTGCAGTATAGCATTCATTCTGATCACACAGATTTCAAACTGGACAGATACATAGTGTTTAAAACTTTACTTAATATAGACACTATATAATAAATACCATTGTTGATATATATGAGAATATGTGATCTCATATGATATTTAAGGTAAGTGAGACCCATTTGGTTAATCTTTAAGCAAATACTTTACACACACTGTTTGACTATAAATTTGGTAAGAGCAGAACATTTACACTATACACATACAGTGTTGAGTCCTAACTTTCTCTGCAATGATGAGTTACACATTATAACAACCAACCCCAACAGAACTAAGTGTTGAGCCTCATTTTGAGGGCCCATTTGCTCAGCATTGAAAAGAATTCATTTTTTGGCAAAGTATTCCAGCTGCTTTTCACTACTGTCTCTGAGGATCACAGTCAATGTGAGCCAGCATGAGCAGAAAGGATTATGGGATGTGAACAGTCATATCCTGTTTGTGGCTTAGTCAGGCTAAAGCAATCAATCGAGGCCACCTTTGACTACAGCACAGACTTCTGTGTGTGTGCTCTATTACTGAGTGCCTGTAGCCAACAGTCTTAGAGGATTAGATTCGCCAAAATGATGCTTTAAAACTCCAGACTTTGATCTTTTAAGACATGTGGTCCACATGAGTAGTTCAACTAAAATCAATGTAATCTCGCACTTTTCCTCTCATTGTTACAGAGAATTCTTCCAACAGTTAAGCATTCTGTAAATGGCTCTAGACTGTATGTGGGAGAACCGTGAACACTGTCACACTAGCTGTCACACTAGCTGTAAAGTCTGTCACAGACGTGGGTTTCACAAGCCTTTGGGAAATACTTAAAAGTGAAGTATTAGGTAACGCTGGTGATTTTTTTTGGCTTGGGGACGGATTGACTTCGTTTAGGAACAAAAAATTTATATTTTTATGCATTGGTTAATCAGCTGAAGTTACTTTCACTTTTTAGGAACCAATTTTGAAATCTCTGGTATATTCTGTACAAGCTGTACAGTTCAGAGTTCAAAGGTCAGGGTTTAACCAGATGCCTTTTTTGCCCAAATTGCTGGTACAAAAGGGAAATTGGACATTGACACCAGTTGTTAAGCTACCTTAGACCGACCGCACACAAAGACCAACAAAAAAAACAAACAGGCTGAGACAAAGTAGAACCATAGAAACATAAATTACATTCAGGAGAATGAAACGCTCTCTGCCCTGCTGACAATTGAAATGTTACAATGGCACTGTCTAATCAAAAGCAATTACTCCATCCTCTGTGCTGGTCTCTCTATGGATAAATGTCTCCCTCAGCACATTTCACCATGTAATCCTGGCCTCAGTGACAGCTGCTTGTTTAAGACGTTCTCTGTGCATACACGCACCAACCTGCACTGTCAACAGTTCACAAGTTACGTCACAATCGAGCCATCAAAACTAAGACATTCAAAGCCTCTTTTACCTTGCTGCATGTTTAGAGATCAACAATCATTTTAAAATCAAATGTGATTGTAGATAATTCATCATTTCTATAGTAATCAATTCATGTCTATAGTGATATTATCACTTTGAGGTCTGTGTATGTGGTAAATCATAAAACAAAGCACGCCAACGTGATACATAAAAGTATGAATAAATTATGTATTATTTAATGCCTTGGCATTATAACCTGTAAGCAAAAAGTGTTGATTTCTCATCATCCCTAAAATCATTTCCATTTTCATCAACACATTGTCTACAGAACTACAAAGCTACTCTGTAGGATGCTGGATTTACCCTTTACAACATTCAGCTGTTTCATCAATGCTTTCGGTCTCATGATCAATTCATGAGGTAATTGAACTGGGTTAAGAATACAGTCCTTAATGCAGGGTGGGTGGAAATGGCTCTAACTGAAGAAGGAATGCATAAATAATTACAATCAGGAGAACTCAAGAAGTTTGTTTCATGAATTATGAATCAAATATTTGCGTACATTTTGTTTTCTCACACATTGACGCAGTGAACCAACAGCCGGTTGCATCCGTTGTCAGAATTCTGAAATGCATGTATGTTCGATCATGGATTTTTTTGGAGAAAGTTTGACTTTCAAAAACAAGCCTTTGAGGTAACAATCAATATTTCAGAGGTAGAAAAGCTGTTTCTTAAAGGTTTTTCATAATTGGTGTCCATCGCCTGGACAAGTGCCTGTCACTAATTAAAATAATGAACTGTTTGCTAATTAAATTGAGCAGGACACATTAAAACCATCGGGAAAGACATCTGTTTTCCTTTAACTATCTGTTATGGTTGTTGTAGAGATCCACTTAAGGCTGTGTGTATTTAATGAATAATGCAGTGAATGGCTGTGCAATAGTATAACCAGATTAAAGGCTGCTTACTGAATTTCAGGAATTAAGGGTGCGTATTAACGACTATGCAAAGCACTATAACTAAGTATGTATGAGAAAACATTTTAGAAATATACACATATTTTTATTTAAATTTTACATTAAATATTAAATTTTAACTTTATAGCACACTTAGCACACTTTTATGACTAATCTTGCTGTGTATATTATGTATACCTTGCACAGTATACAAACATTTAGTTTAACTGTTTTACATACTTCCTTTGCCAAATAGAAGTATCCCATAATGCAATTCACTTAATAGACTTGACTTAACCTTGCAATCCAGTATTTGAAATTCTGTTTGACTTACTATTTGAACAGAATAGCATACAGTATATAGTATATATAGTATATATATGTATATGTATGTGTGTGTATATATATATGTGTGTGTGTGTGTGTGTGTGTGTGTGTGTGTATATATATATATATATATAATAAATGGCTGAAAACGTCATTGCATTGGAACGTTGCTGCTGTACTTACTAGAATTATTCAAAGCCTCAGGAGAGTTTATGTAACAAAACATAACAGAAACCAACAGAATTAAACCTTATGTTTTGGCATCAGCTGCAATTAGTCTGCGGTGAGTCAGAGAGTGTTGCAGGTGTTGGTTACAATTTAAGTGTCAGAAGATGAGACTGCACATGTGTGCACATCTGTGTCTGCATGAGGAAACTATGCGGAGGAAAAGTGGACGAGCTCATACACGTTTAAAAAAGTCTCAAGAGAATCACTAATTCATGGCAATACTTTAACAAACATTCTGCAAACATATGAGCTAAAAAAAGTCTCTTCCATTTGTTTTTACACTAAATCTTATTGGAGACATTGATGTGAGAATAAGGTTGAATTGGTGTGAGATTTTTTCAGTCGCTCTTTCAAAATCTCTCTCTAATATACAAATATTAAAACACCATAAAATGCGTAAGTATTAAAGTATAAACAGATCTTCTTATTGTCAACTATAATAATTGAGTTTTGAAATGATCAGGTAGCAAATGTTCTGTATTTATGTACTTTAGCATGTGAGCCAAAAACACTGTAATAAAGTCATTTAAATTCTGACCACTTCCTGCTGTGCCGAAGGTAACCAAACATCACATTTGCCAATTAGGACCATCAATAAAGCTGTTCTGGCAAACAGTACTGCAATAATACAATTACAAGTCCTGCTCATTTTTTATTTCATTTTTTAAAGGGATAGTTTACCCAAAAAATGAAGTGTATTTGATTTTCTTTCATCAGCTCAACACAGTTGAAGTAATGTTAAATGATATCCTGGCTTCTCCTAGCTTTGTAATGCTATTTAATGGATAACAACAAAAAGAAAATCTCATTGGATCTTGTGTGTCTTGTGATTAGTAGACATGCAAGAACCAATGAGATTCGTTATTGACTTTCCACCATATTTGAACTTAGCACGTTAATCTGTTTGTTTACATGGATACGCAACCTATTTATCACTAAAGATGCTCAAAATATTGTGTTTTTGGGTTACTTTGATTGTGTGTGCTTTTTGGAGCTTCAAAAACATTGGTATCCATTCAATGGCATTACATGGCTAGAAAGAGCCAAGATATTATTTAATATAACTCTAATTGTGTTCAGCTGAAGAAAGTCACATACATCTGGGATGGTTTGAAGGTGAGCAAATTATGAGATCATTTTGGGGTGAATTATCCCTTTAACTAGGCTGTAAAGCCTATATTTACTTCTTTATATGTAATACATATTTAGAATTGCAACATACAAATATATACCATTGCATATAAATGTGTGTCAATCATCACCCCATCAAGACCTGTCAGGAAAGTTTATTAGTTAGCCATTAAGCAAAACCATGACAGTCTGCCGGCATCTGTGTGATTGTGGAACTAGAGGGCTCAGCTTCCTCGCTGGACTCATCTGAATGTTAAATTAGTTCATGATTGATGATCTCACCCTCAGTGGACTCAACAGGGTTCTCACCACAGATTGGATGTAGCATTCTTGCAGCATCGTTTGTCAAGCTAATAAAGCTCATCGGAAAGCCAGCATATAACATTTGAAAATATACTGTACGCACACACACACACACACAGATACCCGGCAGATACACGATTCTCAGCCACTTCTCGTTTATTCCAATATACAGTGGCAGGTGTGGAGAGGATTCTGCAATTTCTCCAATTGACTGACTGTCGGTTTCCTCATTACAGTGCCTTAGATATTCTCATTATAGAGTGACATATTGAAAACAGCATTTGGGATTGGTGCATCTTCATCTTTCTGGTGTCATCATACATCACACGCAGGAGTGTGGGTATAAATGTGCACTCTATGCTAAAAGGCCCAAATCTGTGGATTTGAAGAGTACTGTGTGATGGAGATAATGACAGAAGAGTTTTGATGATCAGGGTGCACGCCGGACGCAAGAACAGAGAGCCCCAACAGCCTCTGCTGATGGGCAAAATGGGCAGCAAATATGTGTATTGTAGAGCATTCTCTGATTGGGCTCTTCAGAGCCGTGCACTAAATTTAGCTTGCCCCTGGAGGTATGCTGAACGTTTCCACCATGCCACCCAGGGAGACAGACAGACAGGACGTGGAGAAACCTCTTGTTTCCTACACTGTGAAAAGTGAACATGCAGTTGTTACCTTGAGGAACTATTTCTATTTATTCTGACTGAACGTAACGATCTGAAAAATTCTTCTCTTGTGTAACTCAGTATAGTTGGATCGATTCAGTAATATTAAATAATAATTTTGACTCAAACAAAGCTAGTCTTTTTGGATGTTCAAGTAATAACATAAAGCACATCTGTTTTTGGGTAGCAATGGAAACGGGATTTGTTTTACTGACATTTTGTCATTATTTATTTACAGTACACACATCTATTCATTCGTTTTGTTTTGTTTT
The DNA here is from genome assembly GCA_036877625.1 of Ambastaia sidthimunki. Classification (NCBI taxonomy): domain Eukaryota; kingdom Metazoa; phylum Chordata; class Actinopteri; order Cypriniformes; family Botiidae; genus Ambastaia; species Ambastaia sidthimunki. The sequence goes on from JAZGTK010016117.1 coordinate 5,699, forward strand.
GTTCTGCTTTTATGCTTTTCTTGCCCATTCACTCCTAGTGTGTCCAGTGCTGTTTTTTAAAAAGTCTTTAAAAATTCAAAAATCTAATTTAATATTTAAATTCAGAAATTTGGAAAGCCAGTCACAACCACAGAAGTTAAAATCCTGTTAAAGCACAACAGCACGAATCCTTGGGGCCACTGTGGTTACCGCCTGATATGCTGCAAATGGCAGTTAAGCCCGTCCAATAATGTTCGTCCCTAATCTAATATACAGCCCAGTGTACCGGCTTTCTCAGGGGCGTCTTAGTAACACTAGACACCTGTTTGTTTCTCTATGAAGTAGCTCTTTGTAATGCAAATATCGATTTCCTCCCTGTAGCACTTTGGAATGTTTCATACTTTAATATTTTACAATTTTATAGTCTGATGTTGATTTTTACCGTGAATAAATCTGGAATTTGTAATTACTACGTCTGCGCAAGATTAACAAACACTGCGCGTAAAAAACAGCCCGCACAACACAACGCCCGCAGGACACCCGTGAAACAAATGCAACGGGCGTCTGCTGAATTATTTACGCGCCTCGGCTGTGATTCTAATAGCGGAGGAAAGAGCGCAAATGCAAACTCTGCATTTCCTGAGGAGTCACGGCCTCATTTAGACTTGCAAAATCAAATTAAATCAAATAGTTAGGGCTTTATAATTGATATTAAGAGTGACGTATGCTGTCCAATACTCAGGTATCAATACATTTTTAAAACATATGAATATGTTCATTTGCAGACAATTTATTGAATGAAATATGTGGCAATCAGGTTTCCATAGAGACGTGACTTATTTTTATCCCTTTGTTGCAGTCGACTGTGAAAGTGCGTTACTGGAGGTGTATAACACCAACTTCTAAAAAACAGGCGTCTTTAATAACAAATCAACATAACTTGTAATGATGACAGAACTGAATTCACCGTTTGTTTCAAAATATGCACTCTTGTTTCAAGATATGTCCCCTAGTAAAAATATAGATAAATCATTATGATTGGAATCAAATAACTTTAAAACATATTTTATAGATTAAATATTCTATACATATGAAAAACTGATTACCTTTAGGTCGCGCAGGTTCCGTTTTGGGCAGCAGAAGCGCGTCTCCGCAGGTGCCATTGGGAACCTCCAAACTCCCGTTTGCGATCCCGTTCAGAACCGAACCGTTCTGGAACTGGAGACATGCCCAAATCCCGGACGTTTCATTTAACGTTTGTAAATCCATTGCGGACCTAGCCACAACAAATTTAAGGTAGTCGTTCCACGCAAAACATCGGTCTAATAAAAACACAGTAGTAAGGGTTTGGGGGCAGGGATTTACAATAGATTAAACCCAGAGTCAATAAAAACGCAAACAGAGAGAAGTAAAGTAAGACAATCCGCTTAGTTCATACTGAATAAAACGTTGCTGACTGTAGGCTGGTTGTTCTGTAAGAGAATGTGATGTAGTCTGAGCGCCTTTGGAGTGTCAGTCTCTCTGCCTCTCTTTACGCGTGGACTGAGTGTTTATTGATGTGGTTTTAAACAACAGCGGTGGGAATTTGGGGGTGAGTCTGTGGGTTTCAGGGATTTGAGCATCGTGAGAGGTGGAGACATTGAAGAGAATGAGTGGGAGACATACATATGGAGATTTAAAAGTTATGAATGATGAGGACGGTGGGGTGATGCATTAGTGCCCCCTTGTGGAACGCGGAACGGTGTGTCTGAATACTCGAGAGGAGTATATGACGGCTGTTCAACTAAATAGTTATAATGAATACTATTCCATATAATGCAGCTATTCCACTCTGAAAAAGCAATTTTAACAAGTATATTTCTGTAAAACTGTTAACATTCTGTCAGATTCTAATATATGCTGTTCATTTCATTGACATTTTCACATAATTGAATGAATAAATTCAGAGCAGATGGCATCTAGTTGTCACATTTATTAGTGAATGTTGACACGCTATATGAAATAGGTCACAATAAGAACCAGTCAATAACAGTACAAAGGTAAACAGTAACATACAAAAATATTAAACCATTTTTGGCCATTACTAAATGTGATAAATTAAAATGCATGTGACAACTTAGCCCAAGTACATTCCATGTTCATGTGAATATCTAAGACACACTGGGATTTTAATGTGGAGGACAGAATTCACCATTCACCAAATGTCGCAATTAAATCTGATCTAGAAATTTGAGCTATGTTTTTAAAACCAACATCCAAATCAATAGCTAGTCTCAGAATGTCTTCTATTAAGCAAAACAAAATAAATAAAATGTAAAGCTGAAATCTGTAACATTTTTGGTTAAAAAAATCAGTTACTGAGTAACTACATAACATCAGTATTCAAAACCACAATTTCCAAAACTTACCTGTGGAGTAATATCTAAAAAAACATATAAAAAAATAGTAAAACAAAAAGTTGCTATTTGTGTTCATGCTATGGTGGTTGTTTTAAAAACATGTTTCTTGTATAATTTAGATCATTCTCTTTATCAGCTAACTGAAACACATTTTAAAGTTACACTAAGTTATACTATAATAATAATCAAACAAGATAACAGTGTGTAGAGAACAACTCCGTTAACAGTTTATGATGTAATACACGTATACACATCATATAACATGAAACTGTGAGAATGTAATACTGTATGATACTGTGATATAAATGTCATCATCTGCCTGTCCATTAAAATGGTTTCATATTTTTCATCTGTTTGCTTTCTGCCCATCTTTTTGCCAGATGAGCAGTTTAAACACAGATTCCAGGTCCAACTGAAGTGGTTGAGTATAGATGCTTTGAGGCTGGTCCCCCCGTGGATGCTGTAATGGTCTTGTGTTTGACAATGAGGCAAACGAACAAACACTTTGACTTACTTAACACACATGCACTCACATGCAGAGGCAATACAAACAAAGCTGTGAACGTACGCACACGCATTAACAAGGTCTCCTCACTTCACTCTACCACACTGTTACATCAGGATTTAGGCTTAATGAGTTTGATAATACTCGGGTCATTTAAGTGGGCTACTGAAAACACCCATTAAGTTAAGAGGGGCTGATTTACCAGAAGACTGACCTGCAAAACATTGCCAGGTCCTCAGTTATTTGCTTAAGCATCTGTTTATCGAAATTAATGGAGTAATAGACATTGTGGCTCCCATTTCTCATTGTTTTTTCTATTTCATTTATTTCTTGTAAATATAAAGAAACATGGCACTACATCAGCCCACTCACTGAATTTAATTTATAGCCTATATTGTTTTATGCAAATTTTTGAAGCCTGAAAATAAATTCTAAAAAAAGAAAATTGTGGATTTGATTACATTAAAATATGTAGATAATTAAAATATGAATATATCATATTTGTTTTTTATTTGAAGGTCCCTTTCAAGGGAAATCAACACTGTCTGGTTTGACACTATGGGGAACGCCTTCCGTGTCTGAAACTCATGTCTAATCACGCCAATCTAATTGGCCAGACGGCAGTGCTTGATGCAGATCGGATGTACCCGAGAGTGTATTAGTGCACCTGTAGAGTGTTTCATCAGCTTTTTGTCTTCAGGAGTTCTTATATGGAAACGCTGAAGGACTCTGCTGCAAAACAAACTTCAGAAAGTGTGTGTTGTTTGGCTGGGTGAAGAACATGCAAGCTCAGTTCTTGAGGGAACCGAGTGCAAACATTGCGAAGGCTTCACACTAAAGAAGCGCCACTCCCGTCTGTCTGTCTGTCTGGTTGAGCCTGGACAGACTCCTTGTGTATTGGGTCCCACTGCTCCTGAGGCTCGGCAGAGGCTGTCTTGTGGGGTTCGTAGAAGGCTCTTTCTTACTCCCCTGGTAAATGGGGGTGTGATCCGCTGAGTCAGAGGAAGTTGTTGTAGACGGAGTGAGAACAGCGTCATCCCTGCAGGCTTAGACTCTGCCAGTCGGATCACTTTGGGTTTTATTACGCCTGAATGGCACAGCGTATGCGACAGCAGGTCAGGCTGGTGCTGCTCTGCATACAATGGCCGTGTTACAGGCATACCAAGCTGACCTGCTCAAGGACATGGATTGGTGGGGCTTTGCCCTGATGTGGTGGCTGAGTTGCACTGCTCTACAGATTTAGCCTTCTGGGTTTATTATAGGCCCCTATGGAGCCTGTAAAGGAGTCATAGCTCAGTACTGGCAGTACCAGTACCAAGCTTCCCTTGGCTAGCGGTTTGTAGGGTTGAGCCACAGTCTCATCATCAGGAAAAGTTTGCTTGAGTCTCTTCTCCCATGAAGCTTACTGGAAGAGGGTGGAGTCTTCTTTGGTGAGATGCTATGCCTGCCATTGTGGACATTGGGACACCCTGGATCAAATTCCCTCTGTATGGGATTTGTATTGGAACATCTCTACAGGTGCCCTGATATACTCACAGGTGCACATGATGAGCATCAAGCCCTGCTGTGGACCAATTGGATTGGCATGATTAGAAATGAGATTCAGACATTGGTCACACTAAAGGTGTTTCCCATAGTGTCAAACCAGATCCAGTGTCGAGATCACTTTGTGAGGAAACTGAGGTTACATACAGACCCGAGAGACATTCTTCAGAGTTCAATACAGTTAGTCATAGCAACAGAAAATAAACGTCCAGCCACGAGACATGGTTAAATAACTCACCTTTTAGATCAACCTTTGGCCTGTCAAAGTCCTTCACACATACTTACACACTGCTAGATAACACCTGAGTTGAAGAAGGCAGCCACCTCCTTTAGGCTGGGACACCGAGGGCACTGCAACTGGTGAGTGGCATTCCACAGATTTATAGAATTATTTTTCTATCAGTACATATAGTTTCATTTTAAAAATGTCATAGACTTTGTGTTTATCTGCATTGATGTATTCAGAGGGTGTGATATTTTAATGTGTTTTCAGAATAGAATAGAATAGAACAGAATAGAATAAAATAGAATGCTGTGACAGGCTAGAAGGTTGTCCAGGACCATGTGCAACCTTTTTGTAACAAATTTACGTACACAAAATTGTGCTATATCTTACAGCAAAATGTTTGGTTTCAAATTGCTCATACACAAAGAACAAATGAAAAACAACCTGCACAAAGCATTCATTAAACAGAAAAAGGTTGTTTTAGGGATGGCCTAGTAATAGAAAAGCATTGCCAGTTCATAGAACAGTTGATGGTGCACTCAGGTTTGAGAAGTGTGCTTGAGCTCTGGACTGATGTGTGAGGTATTGTGTAATTGATATGGCATTGCTTGTGATTTTCGCTCTGGTAAAACATTAATCAACATAAACTGGAGCTGTAGGCAATGTTTTTAAAATCCTGAACGCATGCTAAAACTCTGTAAGTACCTCCAGCAGTTTCGTAAGAATCCCATGGTTGATGGTTATTACACAAACAAGGTAGAAACAATTTAGACCAAACCGTACTTGCCATCAACACATTTGGCTGCTTTGTTAACAATTAACAATGGTGGTGTCAGAGTTCCCACCTGCTCTCTTTTCATTTAAATTATATCATTTTTTATAAATCTCATTTCTAGCTTTAACAAAATCAAAATTGCTGCTTTTTATTTTTAAATATATTTCTAGTCTTTTTGTCCTCAGTTCATTGGGGCGTGTTATTCCAAAGGAAGAAATCTTATCTTTTGTAATCTTTCATTATAATTCATTAAAACTTTCTCTATTTCTGAAACAGCCCTTTTTCAACCTCTGCCCTTCAAGTATCTGTCATAAAGACACCACAATCCAATCAATTCTTAATGCATAAAGTCCACTATACACTTCTCAATAAAGATTCGGTTTTACCTAGAAATATGTCACATTACATATAGACTGTGAACGCTGTATTGTGTTGACTCCACCTCTAGTGACTTATAAGCTATAGCTCCCTAAGACACAGTGCTGATAATGTGACATTTGATAATTTTATATTACTCCAGTTATCTGTTCTATTTAAGATCACACGATTACATTATCATATCAACAGGAAGGGTTACCCTCAGTGTATAATCAGCTAACACCTTTATAATGAAATTTGTTACCTTTAAACATCTTGTCATTGCAACACATACAGTACAGTAAACATACACATGTAGACATGAAGTGTCCCATTACACTTCACTGGAATATATAGTTCTGGATTATTATTACCTATAACTGTTATCACTACATTCCTGGTATATAATGATTTGTGGTTATTGCATATATGATAAGATTCTATCAGATGTGATTAAGAACATATTTTCATGTTATATGACCTGAGTATGAAGGTAATACTGATCTATGGGTATTTCCCAACAGAAAAATGGCTTGGACCAAATCACGTATCGTTACTCTTACCAAGCGTGAGGGACAAAGCTATGGCTTCTATCTCAGAGTGGAGCAAGGGGAGGAGGGTCATCTGATTCGAGCCCTGGAGATGGGTGGCCCTGCTGAACTGGCTGGTCTGAAGGATGGAGATCGTATAATCAGAGTCAATGGAACATTTGTGGACAATATAGAGCACAACCAGGTTTAATGTTAAATTAATATCAAATGTGGCTTGGGGTATAAAATGATGTCCAAAAGGCAGGGTAATAAAGTTTGCATTTGTTGTTTTTGTGGGCCAGGTTGCAGATATGGTGAGAAAAAGTGGTACAACTGTCACGTTCCATGTTATTGGAGAAGAGCCATATAAGCAGGCCAAAGCCAATGGTGTAAACCTTGCTGAGCCTCAGTCCCACGCTAGTCAGAATCAACCTACCATGAATGGAGTATCTCCACCAGCCCCTAAACCCAAACTGTGTTATCTGCAAAAATCCAGCAGTGGCTTTGGTTTCTCCTTAAGATCTACCAAAGGTAGGCAGAAGTTCAGCTGAGACCTGTATCGGGTAAATCAACATATATATTGATCAGTATTTGAAATACCTGATGATGTTGACTGTTTGGCCCTCAGGTGAGCAGGGCACATTCATGACAGATGTGATTTCTGGAGGAGTGGCTGATCAGGCTGGTGTGAAGGCAGGTGACCGTGTGGTGGAGATCAACGGTGAAAATGTTGATAGGGCCACTCATGATCAGATTGTGCAAAAGGTTGGAAACATTGTTTTATTTATAACTTTATCAACGCTACTCTTTCATGTCCTATTGATTACCAATTTCAATGTGCATTATCACAAATTTGAAACAGTA
>JAZGTK010016118.1:0-12878 GCA_036877625.1 Ambastaia sidthimunki
TCTTTTTATTGTATAAGCCAATAAGAGGCCTGATTTTATATCTAATTTAAATATGCAAATGCATTATAAGTTCATTATTAATATAGTATACATATATCAAAATCCTTTAAGTAGGATTAGAAATTTGTGCCCTTAAAATTCTCTGCAGAAGTTTTTATTCTGGTTCATTATTTGTGCTTAAAAGTGCTTTTAAAGGCCAGTTTAATAATAATAATAACTAAATAAAAAAAATCAGTACAAAAAACAACTAAAAATAGTTACAAAATAAATCTAGTGAAATCTAGCTGGAGAAACCTTCCTGCTTTCAACATTGTTGGAAGACACAACCATGATCTCCCAGACTACAATTTTTCTATCAATTTCTTTACACTTAACAATTAGAAGATGGATTTGCAAATAATGCTTATCAGCCATGTGGGATATTTAATCTGGTTTACTAAGTCATAAACAAACATTCCTGCTTTGTGAATTATATGACTCCCTGCAGTAAGGAGGCCCTATTAGCAGAACAACTGCTGCTCAACATGTGTTACTAGCTCCTGTGCAAAATGAAAAAGGTGCGTGTAATGCCTCAGGCTCAACATCTCTCTTAAACATCAGTCGTAAAAACCATGGCCCCACCCCTCAGAGCTCTCCAAGCCAATAGGGCACCAGGAACAAAGCCAGGTCGCTCTTGCAAAAAATCCTTAATGTGTCTCAAAAGTTTGGCATCTTCTGCACAGGTTGTCTTCAGTCAGAGAGGTCCGTGAGCATCGCTGAAGATAGACTGGAGGGTGAGGACACATCTCTGGGCCAGAGGACCAAACTTCTCCATCCATTCAGACTCTGACATCCCTATTGAGGGACAGAAACATGGCTCCTCACCTCAGCCTGAGCAGGTAAGATCTTAGAGGCCACCTTTAAATCTTAGAAGACATAGAACAGAACTTCAGAACTGATACCCTCTGTAGGTTTGAGGATGCAAGAAAATGATGTTCTAAGCTGTTTTATTTCTTATTTCCTGATCGATTTGTGTTTAACTTCCCTCTGATAATCTACTTTCTTTCTTTGTTTAGTGTCCTAAGTGTTTGAATTTGTATTTAGAACATAAATTGTGTCTCATTAGCATTTTGTGTTTTTCTGTTGTTGTTTTTTTACCCATGAGTCTTGCATCAATACAGAAGATAAAGATCAGTACTTTCCAATAGACCCACAATCCAATATAACCCAACAGAAATGTGTCCGGCTGTGACCTGCATTTAAAAACCATTTACTATGACTGTTCATTTATTTATTAGTGTAAATGAAGAGTTCTTGTATAGGAAGTTTGTATTTTTTTATGCATAATAACCAGCCAGGTGACGCAGTTTTTTTACTGTGGTAGTTTGTTCCAAAACAAGCTACCAAACAAAGCTGTATACTGGGAATATTTTTAAAAATCACCTGTGTAATTATAGTTTACATGAACGTTAGGAAGGAAAAGTCCCTCAATGTCTGGATGAAAGACAGCAGTTGCTTAGCAAAAGATTGTCTTCTGACATAAATAAGGTCATATTTCAGTGTGAGGCTCCACAATCCACAATGTATTTCATAGACTTGACATTTGTGCTTTGTGTCTGTCTGTTTCAGAGCTCACAGTCGATGCCTCACAATACATAAATGAGTATAAAGTATTTTCCTGTATTGTATTGTTTTATTTTTTGTAGTTGTTAAGTTTGGCTGATCTCATATGCAGCTCTGTTATGTGTAATCATCAGTCTGTGATTTCTGCTGTGGTCTCCTGCACAACTAAATCTTGCACTCGTGACTCGTGAGGGCTGTGAGTGGGAGGATTTTCCCTCTGCATGGATTACGAGTGTGTCATCAGGAGAAAATCCAAGATTTAGAAAACTCCGCCTCCTAATCTGAGAGCGAGAGAAAACGTCTCTTTATAATAATGTCATATGACTCATAAATGTGACAGACACACACACTCATATAAATTGGCATTTTAATAGAAATTTAAACTTCATTTGCATTTGTTGGAGCCGTGTTTTGGAACTGTGATATATCACCGCTCTGATAACTGTCATCTACACCAGTGGTTTATTGTGGTGGTGTTTTGAGCACAGTGAGATAACCTGAACTGTCATGCTCAGACTCAAAACACCGTCTGCCAATGAATAACACAAGCTGTTATTTATTGTGTAATAGAACAATCTCTTACAAAGCAAAGCCGTTTGTTAACAGAAGCACAATTAAGCTCCGAGAGAAAAGACAGGGACCGGACAAAAGGGATGTACAGTATGTGAGGACACGCATGGAATGATTTCAAATGCATATGCAAACATTCAGCTGTGGTTGTAAGAACGTTTCCCTAACGTTTCTATGAAGTAATAAAAACATGAAAATGTTCTAGGAACATTTCAAATGTCCATTTTTTTACATGAACATTACTGTTTGACTATAAGAACAAGTGACATATCCACTTTTATTTGAAAAAAGATTTCCTATATAGCTGAGATTTAAGCCCTGTGAAACGACAGAGGACTAAACTTTAGACAGAATGACTGATGGATGGATAATAAATTAGTAATGGGGTGACAGGGTGAGGGGTGTGTGTGTAGTCCTGTGTTTTCAGTGAACATTATGTGTCAGTTTACCAAGAGAGTGAGACGTCATTTCTGTATCACAAATCTTCCTGTCTTCTTCCTGTAGCTGTCTTCCTGTCTTCTTCCTGTAGCTGTCTTCCTGTCTTCTTCCTGTGGCTGTCTTCCTGTCTTCTTCCTGTGGCTGTCTTCCTGTCTTCTTCCTGTGGCTGTCTTCCTGTCTTCTTCCTGTGGCTCCCTGGCCAATTTAAAACAACACACACATTCAGTCACACAGTGATGCTGGACAGTGGATAAATCTGGATCAAATGAATAATCTCTCTCTCTCTCTCTCTCTCTCTCTCTCTCTCAGGAGGCGGGTGTGGCTACAGATGTCATTTGAAAGACGTCTATCCCGCACGATTCTCTTCATGCTTTTGTGTGCACCAGCGTTTGCTCGTGAGTATTTTCTCTGGATGTTGGAATATGTTCACAAGTGTCCATCCACGTTAATTTAAACAGGAGCAAACTAGTTTTGTTCAGGCTGTGGGGCGTTCATACCTGAAAGCGATTTGCAGTGACCACTCAAGACTTTATGCAAATCAGCAGTGATGTCATTTGGCGACCGCCAATGAGTGTGAAGATGGTGACGCTCACAAGCCCGCCTCCTTATAAAGCAAGAAAGTCACATTGTGAATAATAACGTTAGCCTGACCGACTAGATTTAATATTAACCAGCAGCGATTTTAAGCTTTGTTATGTAAGCAGTTGTGGGTGTTTTTTGGGGTTTGATATCAGTGTGTGGTCCTGCTAAAACCTTCCCCGCTTTACTATCGCTGTAGCATAAGCATTTTTGCGGACATGTAAAAACAGACACGTGTTCCTGCAGGACTGCATGCATGCGCATTTACCAACACTGTGGCTTTAGTCTCAGCTTAGTCCCTCATTTGTGCTAATGGGTGGTTTTAAAATGACACAGGAGGATATGGGGGTTTAAAAATCTCATCCCCCGGGGTAAACAGCACTGTAAACCACGGGGAAATGCCTTTTTTATCGTAGTCCCTCTCTGCTGGGTGTTTACTCCAGGCTTTCAAAATTTCCAGATGTCGGTCTGTTCGCACTGTACGTGTGTAAAGCGCTGATTCAGCCCCCCTCCATCTCCCCCCTCAGGCTGTAATTTCATGATTCTCTGCTCTCTTACTCTGACAATTTTAGTCTTTTTTAACTCACAAATTGTGCTGTAGTACAAAAAGTGCCGTAGTGTATTACATGCAAGAGCTGTATTTAACACAGTACTGTATGACTGTCATATATTATAAGGTAATTCAGAGAAACAGCTTTTACACGTTTCATTATAGCATCTGGTTAGGTGCTATAATGAAAACTTGACTATATTTTTATGTTTTAACAAATGAGGACATCCACAAATAGAGGCTTTGCTCAGATTTGTCAGGTTGTGCTGATTTTTGGGTACGAATATACAAATAATTTATTTTTGAAAAGCTGTTTTAAAGAAAACACAGAGAGATCTCATCTTTCCCTGAAAAATATTTGAGTATTTTATATTTATATTTTTATTTTATATTTGAGTTTATTCCCTGTGATGTTTCTTAGTAATGAGAAATATGTGTGTGATAGTTTTATCCAGACTGTCCAATAAGAATCTTACAGTAATCTCTGATGATGTCACTGGAGACTGACCCAAAACTAACGTACACTCGTGTGTCACTTGCTCATTTTTCAGAGTTGGATTTGAACAGATTAGATGGCGACACTGTGTGCCCAACCTTAAAAAATGGACAAGATGACCTTCCAGGTAAAATCACGCCTCTGTTAATAACCGTGTGTATGTATGGCAGAAAACTGGGGGCGCTTGTTACATATAAAACGCAATTTATACATATATATAGAGCACTTTTAATGAATGTTATGAATATTTTACCACTGTCTTTTCCTCTGTTCTTTCTTGAATATAATCATAAATAAACACAAAAGGTTATTTGGACGTTGTTTACCAATAAACAGCCTTTAACGGATGGCTCTCTACAGCTCTGGTACAAAGCTGTTTGTTTTTATTACGTAAAGATGCTGAGGCCATCGGTTGCTTTGTTTTAAAACGTCTTTGAGTCTCAAATGAGGCAAATAAAACGTTGCTCTCTGACTGCAGTGGAAACAGCTCGTGCTCAGCAAGATATTTAATTGGTTGAGCCTCCTTTGGCTTTAACCAATAACGCGGAGGGTGAAGCCTCAAATCACAAACATGTGCTGCTCTGTGCCTCAAATGCACAAATTTACAATCTAGATCGTGTTTAAAAAGAAAGAGACCTGGCAGACATTATAGAAACACTAAACAGACGACATATCAATGTTGCATTGCAGTCAAATTAAATGGTTTGTAATGGTTTTATGTAGATTTCTGAAATGCAAAAAAACGAGAAAGCAATATAAAATAATGTGTTACAAAACAAATAAGATACTGAATAAGTAAATCACCTTAAAATTTGGTTTGAATGTTATGACAGTAAACGTAAGTGTTTGTGTTTCAGGGTTCGATCTGATCACTCAGTTTCAGTTAGATGTAATTCCAATGAGGGGTGTTAGAAAGGTTGAGGGTTCGACTCCCCTCCAGGTGGCGTACAGACTCGACCGAGAGGCCAACTTCCAGATTCCAACCCGGTAATTATAAACCTAATCACTCATTAACCTGCATATCCAGCTGACAAGTTTAGTTTGCAAGAATGTTTCCCTAACGTATCCATTAAGTAATAAAAATGTTAGTTTAAATTTTCTAGGAATGTTTGTAGAACAGAAAGAAACTGAAATTAAAATAAAAAGAAAGTCAGTTTTTAATTAATTTATTAGCCAAAAGGAAACATAGTTATGGCTTTTCCTCTATTCATTTATAAGCTGTTTAAAGGGGCCGTAGCTTTATGTGTCAGGTGGTCTCCCAGAGTTAAAGCACCACGCAGGGTCAAATGCAGAAAGGGTCCGTGTACGGCTGGATAAGATCATTGATTCTCAGATGGTGTGTTATTCGTGGCTGTCGGCCAGGGTCTGATTGGTTAACACTGTAATGAAAGGCAGGTCCATCTCTTTGAAACATCTCACAGGCAGGAGAAAAGCTTTGAAGATGAAGGTTCATTTGGCTCTGATTCATTTGTTATTCATGAATCTGTCTCAGAGCAAGAAGATGCTCTGTGTTTATAATGCAGGGCTGTTTTTTTAATGGTCAGCTCATAATGGAGATATTATGAGCTGTACATAAAGATACATAAAGTATCTATTCTTAACTGCGGGCAGACTGATGAAAATGTATTTGTGATTGATAACTTCAACTTTTACTTTTTTTGAGATAAAATGACAAATATCTCATATCAGTGAGATATTTACAGGTAACATTTAGGAGACATTGTTTGCATTTGATCACTTGTAATTTTAGGTTTTAAACAAAGATGGCGATAAAAAAACAAAAGTTCTGAAGTTCTGCCACTTTAATATAATATGTTTAATGTACATTTGTTTCCCATCAGGCTGAACTTTCCGAGGGGTTTTCCGGATGAGTATTCCTTCATGACCACCTTCCGCATGTTAAAGAACACCGTGAACAAGGTGTGGAACATCTGGCAGGTGGTGGATGAAGATGGCTTCAAGCAGGCAGGCATGCGTCTAAACGGAGACCAGCAGGCCCTGGAGTTCTTCCTCACCACCCTGGAAGGAGATCTCCAGACCGTCACGTTTCCGGGTCTTTCCATTCTCTTCAACACCAAGTGGCACAAGGTGATGGTTGGTGTGGAGAAAGAACTGGTGACGCTGTACGTCGACTGTCAGCCGGTGGACAAGAAACCCATCAAGAGGAAAGGTTATGTCAACACGGAGGGAGACACTCTGATTGGACGGCTGGATTCTGATCCCAACACCTCTGTGGTGGTAAGAGTCTTCAGCTGGACCCTCCAGAATTTATTGTTTATTGAAACTGAAGAAAGATTTCTCAGTACTTTTCTCTTTAATATTCGAATTAAAACTTTTCTCAGTAAATATTCGTCTACAGGTATATGAATAATTGTGATTGATTTGAATAATTTTCTGACATACCACAGTATGTTGTTCATGTGATTACAAATTGAATATATTGAAAAATGTAACATTTTCAGCTTGTAGGAACGTTTGCCTTATGTTTCTGTTAAGTAATAACAGTAAAAGCAGTAAAAATGTTTTTTGAAAGTTCTAAAAACTTTCAAAACATCCAGTTTTTAGACGTTGTATTAACAGTATCGCTTGGCAATAAGAACATTTTTCAAGCATTTTTTAAAATTCTGTAATGCTTTTGAAGTTCCACTCACAAGAATAATGTTTTGATATATAAAATATAACGTTAAAAAGCGCTCTACTAACATTACTGCAAGAATGTGTTTGATAACTTTGAGAGAACTTTAGCCAATGATCTAAGAATGTTGGGTAGCTTTTTAATATCATCTTCCACACACATTGTGTACATTTATAGTTTTGTTAGGCTAAAACTGGACGGCTGAGAGGACCGATTGGACCTCAGTCAAGAGTTTGTCTGTCTGTTGATTTGGATCATGTCTGTAGGACATCCTGTGGTATCTGATGACCGATACTGTCACACTGTACCTGTCAATCACCGTTACAGTCTGTAGCTGTGATAAATGTGACTTCAGTGTGTCACGCGGTCCTGTGAGTGTTTCCATCAGTCAGTCAAACTGACAGATTGGAAAACCTCAGCGTTTTGTCACTTCCTGCCGAAGCAACAAACAACAACACATCTGATAGTTCTGCCAGTCACCCTGAATCACATACACAAAATCCTGCAACATAAACCGGCTTGTAGTCAGAGAATCATGAGCTTCATTTATTATTTAAACTGTTATTATTATTATTATTAGTTAAAATTATTATGCACACTTATTTAAACAGAAATCATATACAGTGCTGTTCAAAAGTCTTACACACATTAGATGCTTCTCCAAAACATGTTTTAAAATGTTTATCACAGACTTAAACCGTTATATTCCATCTTACAGGGAACATTTTTTATTTACAAGTTCTGTCAAAATAATCAAAAAGTTCTTGCTGTAAAATCGGGAGAACGTTTTTTAACGTATATCAAAATGTATCAAAAATGTTATTTTTAAGTTGTTAGTGAATTATTTTAAAAACGTTACAGAATTAAAGAAATGTTGAGTAACACTCTTATAACCAAGCATTAATGTTAATGTCATTTTTAATGTTTTTGTTAATTACTCATTCCTACAACCTAAGATTGTTAGCTGGGATTTGACACATTCGTAGAGAGACATTTATGTGGCCAATTGTAAATAAAATGATTGTTCCGGACGCGTTCTCCTGAAATAATGGCTGATTGTTGTGTGTTTCAGTTTGAGTTACAGTGGATGCTCATTCACTGTGATCCTAAAAGAGCTCAGAGAGAGAGCTGCACTGAGCTTCCTGTGGCTGAGGTAACCACACCCACTGCGCTTACATCACAACTCTACCAGAAACCCACCAATCACAGACTCAGGACTGTGGCTAAACATCCAATCGTTAACGTTGGTTTTAAAGTTCTTAAACAGTTACAGTAACTTTTAAATTGAATACAAAATAGTTGTATTGAAAAGTAATTTTGTCCTGTTCCTCAGTTTGAACAAAGACAGAAATTGTGTTTACAGGCCACTGAATCCAGAACCGTTCTTTAAGAGTTATTTGTGTGTTGTACAAAATCTAGTAACATCCTTCAGACATTCACATGTTAGCAGTAGCGCTACGCTAGTCGCCTCAAAGGGTCTCACAAGCTTTAACAGCCACTTAACTATTAAGCATCTTAACTGATGATGTTGTAGTTTCTGGTTTTATGCTTTGGCTTGTGTTGGGACGGGTTGGCCGGGTGGGCGCTGACACAGGCCGCATGTTGTGGCGCCCTCTACAGGTGCACTTTCTGAATCTTTTTGGTTAAGGGTGTTTCATTATTACTAACTCTACAATAATCTTGATTCTCTTTCTCTCTTGCTTCTTCAGATGTATGCCAATGCTGAGGTATTTGATTTTTGAAATTATCATTTGCCCTCATTTTCCTTTTTTAATCAATTAATTCATGATTATTATTTTTAATCAAATAATCTACTACAATGCTTTAATGCTGGTCTCATGGCTACCTGCTGTGCTTACTGCAACAAAACCTGAAGTGATTATGAAACATTTTGTACATTATATATTTGTATATATACATTATATACTGTATTGGATGTATATACTGCATATGCATGTATGCTGTACATATTTGACATGCTATAGATTATTAACAGTGCAAGATAAATTACTTTAATAATTAATAATATATAATAATTAAAAATATACAATAATTAATACTTATTTTATTGTTAAGAAGTTTAAATTTTCTGAATCAGTTTAACTTAAACATGCTTTAGAAGAATACAATTATTCCCTGTATCTGTTGTGTCACAGAACAGACATTTCTGACTCTTTAAAGAATAAGATAATTGAAAAAAACTGGAAGCAGAGAGCCAATGATTAGTTTTTACTCTTTATTGTGTTAAAAAAATTATTTCAGGTCTCTGAGAAAGAGAGATTTTTCCACCTTTTCCAGTCACTGACTTCGTGAAACTCAGTTATATTTGGCTAAAGCTAAAAATCAAAACATTTCTAGATAAATTCTAATTCTGCAAGTTTCCTGTTACTCATTGTGTTTCCTCTGTTACTCTTTTAAGCCGGACCCCAAGCCAGTTCCCGGTCCCCCTGGTGCTGAGGGCCCTATGGGGCCTCGTGGGCCGGCAGGAGAAGATGGTCGAGATGGTAGAGATGTAAGTCTTTATTTCATTATAATCTTTACTAATTAACCTGATATGATTTTATGACAAAATGGTTAATATCGACTCTTATAGGGTGAATCCTAAAAAACGTCACTTTCATCCCAAAACAAATTTGTTGGTGTTATGTTCCATCCATGATACATTTACAATCAGATCTGTGAGTCAAAGTCCTGTTCCATTAAATTATGTCACGATAGCTAAATCAGGTCACCAAAATTTAAAATGTACTTTGGCTTCATATTTCAGTTAATGCTCCTGTGCATTGTCATCTTCAGTGAGCCAGTGTCCCCTACAAAAACATATATGCTAATCTCCATCAGAGCTGTACCTCAAACCTCATTACCTCAATCCTCAACACAGGCTAATGAGGTAGAACCAGCAGTGTCATTGGTGTCCAGGCAGCTCATTACGGATTCATACTGTTGTTCAGGAAGGCTCAGGCTGCTTGTTAGAGATGTCATCACCTCTGTCCTGTCTCGCTAATGTACACTTACTGCTTTTAACACACTGTCTCTTTTCTCATTGTTTGTTTTGTTCTCCAGGGTGTTCCAGGCACTCCAGGCATCCCAGGAGCAGCTGTAAGTATGAGGAACATCTCAGTTTTAAGGAGGCATGAGGTTACACTTTAGCAGAAAGTCATTTATGCAGGACACTCATTAAATCGCCAGATGTGATGTGACGGCCAAAGACGTCCTGGTAGTTATATATTGATTTTTAATCATGCATTTTTCATAATAAACAATGCACTGTAGAAGCTGCTGTAATATGTCCATTTCTACAGGTTTAAACACAAACTTTGAGCTCATTCAGTAAGATTGAATGTTTTATTTCATCTCTCTTATCAGGCAATGCATTTAACTCATTTAAAACACACCAGATCAATCCATCTGCTGTGTCAGTATCCGCTAAAGGACAGTGTGAGTTAACTGGCCCTCATCGTCTGTAAAAACCTGATCAGATGTTCAGATGTTGGTCCTGATGAGAGCAGCAGAGAGAGTCCAGCATCCCTAATGAAGTTAGAATAGAGCCACCGTGCTTCACTGTATCCTAGCAACAGTGGGATGTGATGCTGAATGGTGATAAAGCTGTGTGTGTGTGTGTGTTATAGGGCAGTAAAGGAGAGAAGGGTGAGATTGGGCTACCAGGACAAAGAGGACTTCCAGGGTTACCAGGACCAGTGGTTAGTATTGACATGATGACAGTGTGTGTATTTCTGTGATAGCATGACATATACAAAGTATGCCATATATATATGTGTGTGTGTGTGTGTGTATGCGCATATGTGTATGTATATATATGTATATGTGTGTGTGTGTTATGTTTGTTTATTGGTTGTTTATTGGTGTGATCATGATGCTAAATGAATCAGTATCAAGTTTATTGATTTTGTGTATGTGTGTGTAGGGACCTATGGGCCCCATGGGGCCACGAGGACCAGTGGGAGAAAGAGTAAGTGGCCTTACAATATACCCCCACCCCCAACCCCCCATTCATTTCCTGTTTTCATGTATGTTCTGACCAGGTTTAATCCAGTAGTTTGGATGCTATTGTGTTTATGAGTTAGTTCACACTAAAATGAACAACATAACTGATGACAGAACATTCATTTTGTGTGAATGACACAATCACATGTTTTTGTCATTTTTAGGGTCTCCCTGGTTTCCCTGGACCACCTGGATCTCCAGTGAGTTTAGTCTTGTGCTCCTTTAGGAAAAAACTGTTTTTCGTGCTTAGTTTTAAACCTCCTTATTGTTTTAAGTTTTTTTTACTATTGCTTTAATTTTGCTGTATTTTTCTGATGTATTTAAAGCTGTATTTTTTTCTGATGTATTTTTCTGATGCTTTTCTAGGGGAAAGAAACAGTTGGACCTCCAGTATGTATCCAAACGAGACTTTAGTGGTAATATAATGTGCCCCATATTTAATTTTGTATGTGCACATTTTAAGTTTGTTTTGTGCCTATACAGGGACCCCCAGGAAAGCCCGGCACTCCAGGAGATGAGGGGAACATCGGACCAGAGGTCGGAATACCTGTCGGAATACCTTTATATGCACTTTATTTTTATACTTAAAGTAGTTCATCGTTAAACACTGTGATTTTTGGATTGCACAGGGCGCCCCTGGACCAAGAGGAGGTCTTGGCCTTCCAGGACCCCCAGGCCCACCAGGACCTCCAGGACCATCAGTAAGACCTGCTCCCATCAGTGACACATAGCCTTATTTATAATTTATTCTAATTTACTGTCTCGCTTGCTCCTACCATTAACCCTCAATGAACCGGTCAGTGCTTTACTGCCTCAGTTCATGTCTTGTGGCATTTAGAGGTTTTACGCAGACTCAAGGCAGTGATATCTGATGCTTTCATGGGGGCTTTTTGCTTCTGTGTGTGTCTGTCTGGGAATCTAAACTACACTGACATCATCTGCTGTTCGTAGGGGCCTCCAGGTGCTGGAAACCCAGAGGGAAGTGGGGAAACTGTGAGTGCTTGTCAGAATTTAATAATATTCATGTTTTAATGAACGCACAGAACCTGCATGTCAGCACGTTCTAACTACGTTCTAAAAACAGCATTACCTTGAAATCAAAGGATAATGTCCTACAATAAATCTGCAACAAATAGAAAATGAAGCAGAACATTTTACAGCTGCAATCTGTAACTTTGGGTTAAAAAAATGAATAAACATCAGTTATTGAACAAGTACAAAACAGATCAGTGTTTAACTAACTGACAACAGTAAGCGTGTGATAATGATTTATACAATGATATGATTTAATCATTTATAATTTCAAGTGTCAGGTTTGATTTTCCAGGAAATGTCATTTTGGCTTCACTTGACTTAAACAGAGATGGCGGTAGAGAGGCCAATGTTTTGGATTGCAGCTTCAGGCTAACTGTACCATTTCTGTTTAGTCATTATTAGCCACAAGTGACTTAAAGTTAGCAGTTCCTGTTGCTCTCTGGTCCTGAGTTCTGGGGTTTATTTGGGTTCTCTGCATGCGTCTGGTGAGCTTCAAGCTTTCTACCTCTGTGTGCTTCAAAAGTAACGATAAATAAATGCATTTGTGTGTGTTTATATTTGTCAGCAGTGTCAGGCCACATGTCCCGCCGGACCCCAGGGGCTGCCGGGGCTGCCAGGAATTAAGGTGAGCAGCAAAATACACCATCACTAGATCCTCTCACAATCTCCAGAGATTCTTGCTGCAAATCAGATGAAGTATTGTTTTTGTCTCAGCCTGATGACTCTAAAAGTGTTTGATGGTTTAACTGAAGCTACACGTGTCATACATCAGTTTGCTGATAATGTGTGAGTACGTTATTAAATTGAATCTGTCTTCCAGGGACATCGAGGTCTTTCAGGTGTAGATGGTGCGCCAGGTAGCCAAGGTGAAAAGGTATGAGATTATTATTAAAAATAATAGTAGCATAGAAACCAAAATACATCAACTCTTATATTTTTAACCTTTATTAACAGGGAGAACGAGGAGC
>JAZGTK010016119.1:0-12878 GCA_036877625.1 Ambastaia sidthimunki
GGTCCCTATAAAACTCCAAGTCCCTATAGTAGCTATAGGGACTTGGAGTTTTAAAAGCTACTGGTTACTGTCTGTTTTCATTGAATCAAAACAGTAAGGAACAACATGAGGGGGAGTAAACGACAACTTTTTAGCATATTTTTCAGAATTGCTGTATCCTGTGGTCCTATATTTAAATAAGTGTTTATTGTAATTGTTAGCTCTGAGCCCTCTCACCACCCACCCACACTCACTCCTCTTCTTCATTGGTATGGTATAGTTTTTTTTGCTGTCGTAAACACCGCAGTCAGGAGTCTCCAGCTAAAACAAGAGGGTCACAGGGTCTGTGGCTGCAGTAGGCGGAATTAAGGAAGTCAGTAGAGGTTTGTTTCAGAGTGAGAGCCGCATGTTTGAGCGTTTGGCATGCTTGTGGTGTGTATAAGCCTTGTTTTGGCACCCGAGGCAAGGGTATCGCTTTTCCACATTCCTCCTGGTTTCTTAAGGCGGGCTTGCTTAATTGCAGGTTATTTTGTTAAGTGGAAGTGACAGAGGGTAGGAGAATGCCACTGATTGGCTGTTAAAAATATGAGGATTTGAAGTGGTGTTTTTTTCTGCTGTTTTGTTTGTGTAAATGTTTTACTTTTATTGTATGTGTGAGAAAGTCATGCATCATCTAAAAGCAATCTAACAACTCATTTATCAAAATGCTTAAAACCATTTTGGTGTGAGTGAAACAGTCAATCAACGTCTGACACTAAACTTACTTCACAAAGAAACTTTACACTTATTAACTTATTTTACATTTATTTACATACTTTGTGATTATAGTAAAAACATTTTTTAACCCCAGAATGTAAATTGTCATCAGTTACTGAGAGCAGTAGAATTTGAGGTGGTACCACAGACTGTTTAGTGTTAGTTTTTAGCTCTGTTCACATCCCTTATTGTGCACTATGTAAGCATTAAGTAAATACAATAAAATAAAAGTGACATTTTTCGGACAGTTAAATTTCTTATGTTTTCCCCTTTCAATTCTTCATGCAGAACATCATTAAAAAGGTAAACGGGCAGAAGTTTGTGTACCGCTTCGTGTCCTATCCTGATATCCTCAAGGGAGATATGATGACCAGAACGGAGGGTGCAGATGGGGGCTCTGGTGAGACTCTGCCCTTTACTGACCGACCTATGAACATCTGCGGGGATAAAGACAGCAAAGCAGCCCCGGATCGAGGTGGCGGAACACCGGGTCAATCCAAAGCGTCCAATCGGAATGACTACATCCATTCCGGCTTGTACACCTCCTTCACGCTGAACTCGCTGCAGTCAGGAACACAGCTCTTCAAATCCATCAAAATTGAAAACCCAGGAGAAAAGCTGGCGGATAAAAAGGCCATCCAGGAGTCACCCCAACCACCCACGGTCATTAAATTTGGGACCATGAATCAGAACAAGACGACCACGCAGTCTCCTGCAGAGAGGCCTGAGTCTCAGTTGGCCCCCAATGAAGCCCAGCTGCCCACCAGAATAGAAGCAGAGACCAAACAGACGGGCTTCTCGCATGTAGTGTGTGCGTTTGTGGAGACGCCATCCGCAGAGACGGCCATGACAGGAGTTTCTCCCTCCCTGATCCCACATTCCCAGTCTCCCTCATCTTCTTCAATGACTGATTCCCAGGAGCTGGTGATCGACTGCGAGTCCATCTCCTCTCAGCCTTCAGAGTTTCATCTGCAGGTACAACAACAACAAAGAACAGTATTTTGTAAACATGTTTGTGTGTATTGTGTATTAAAGGTTAAAAACAGTAGGCCACAAGTTCTCTCTTGCTTTCTGTATTAGATCCAGCCGTCCTCGTTTTCCAGGGACACATTAATGACCTGTGAATCATCACAGTCTCCACCCCAAAGTCAGAGCGGAAAGTCTAAGAAACCCAAAGGACTGAAGCTGATGCCCACACTGGTGGTGACCAGCTCTGACATCATAAGCCCACTCAATCTAAGCCCCTCCCTCCCAACAGCCTCTCTCACCCCAGCCTTTCTGCAGGTAAGCATGACCTCTTCTGACCTTATATATATATATATATGTATGTATGTGTGCGTATATATATGTATATGCCTAGTGTTATATATATATTTATAAGATACAGTACCGTACAAAAGTCTTAAAGCCTGCTCACACCAAGGACTACAAAGATAATTATAAAGATCAGGTTTTAAAAATTGATCTAAATTTAGGAGAATACTGGAGTTTACACCGCAACAATAACAACACAGAGGAACAATATCGTTGGATCACTTTCAGAGCCATTTTTTTTCTCCCATTGATGAACAATGAAACATTGACAGCCAGTCGAAACCCATTTGAATTTAATTTAACTGCAGCATGCAAGCTTAGAATCAACATGACGTTGTTGTTCATTGGTGTGCATGCTAATACAGTTATCTTTATAACTATATTTATAGTTATCACTCTCAGTGTGAACAGACACATTAGATGCTTTACCCAAAAAGATGTTTTAAGACTTTTAAGAAGTTTTTTTCTCCTCAAATAATCCCAGACTGTCTTGACGTTGGTGAGTTCACATCTCTGTGTGTTGTTTGGTGTGACTCCTTGCATCTAATGTCTGTTTTAACCGTTTAACTGTCTCACATGGGTAAATACATGTGACAAGTGTTGAGGAAGCTGCTTTTGCTCTTGTGTTGCTTGTGGCTTGTCAAACTGTCAT
Organism: Ambastaia sidthimunki; assembly: GCA_036877625.1. NCBI lineage: Eukaryota > Metazoa > Chordata > Actinopteri > Cypriniformes > Botiidae > Ambastaia > Ambastaia sidthimunki. The sequence continues at coordinate 2,702 of JAZGTK010016119.1, forward strand.
TTTAAAGTACTGAAACTCCATTTTAGAAACCATTACTGACATTTTTACATTACTGAACCGAATTCATTACTTTTTTTGTTACTAGCTTGCAGTGTAGCTAGCAAGTAGTTAGCTACGCTGCAAGCTAGTAACAAAAAAATAGCCAGTATGTTGAAGGGAGCTATAGCGGCCTCAAAATTGCTAGTTTTGCGCACAAGAGGGCAGTAGTGCACCACTCGAAACCAGAGGAGCTCCATTAGGCCGAAACAGGGGAGTTGAAGATACTCTTTGGTTGTAACGTGAGCGTGATCATATGGTGAGGTTTAGCTGGATGCTACTTTGATGGATCACCTCATTAAGATTCCACAATCTTTGCATTTATGAGCACTCATATAGCTTGTCCCGGAGGATCCACCCCTGCTGTCTTTTGAGCTAGATGAAAGATGAAATATACTTTAATTTAAATCTATTATTTATAGTTTTTTGTGAAATACAGAACCTTTGCACTGTGATTAATTCTTATAGCTTCTTAGAGTCTCATTAAGTTACTTTTAATTAAACATTTATATTCAAGGTTATGCCTCCTCCAAATGCTTGTGGTTCGGTCGTGAGATTATGGCAAGCCGCGTTTAATGATTGCACACCAGAGAGAGATTCAGTTTGACTCCAGGTTTACATTTGTTGCAGACACCCCTGCTGCTCACCCCCAGTCCACTTCTATCAAATATACATTTCTGGAGCACACTCAGTCCGGTCGCCCCCCTCAGCCCCGCCCGACGGCAGGGCACTCATTCCCTCTTCCAGGTGAGTTCCTTAAACTCAAATATTTCACTGTCACCCTAATTTCCTCTCAAAAAAAAAAAAACATTCTGGCTATTTTCACATTTTTGATTAATTGGTTCGAACCTGAGTTTAAATCCACTCCCCTTTAGTCTCTTCACGTCAGACTCTTACATCAGACAAAGTCTGGCCCACATCTCAAACATCTAATGTGAAAACCCCCATAGACCTGTATGAAACCCTGGTAGACCCAATAATTTAAACAATAATGTAAGAGGCCCTACTTGTAATATTCTCACCCTCTTTCCTCTTCTATGCATCAGTTTCCTTCTGTCCTGAGTTCCAGCCAGTTCACTGTACCGGTGCATAGTTTAGACGGCACCAACACGCCTGGACCCATCTCACCGGACCCACAGAAACCATGAGGAGAAACAACGACCACCACGCTTCATCTTTGCCTCATTCTTGATTTGTAAACACAGATTAACCTCATTCTGTGCCCCTGTTCAGGTAACAAAGACTCATAACCGTCCTTTAAGCCTCAAAACTCTCGAACCTTTATGATGTCACAGTTCCCCGTGGAAACTGTCCCTTTATATGTACTAAAGCCATCACATTGTGTGCTTGCAGGAATTCTTTCGTTTCTCTGTTAAAACGCACTGGTCATCAGTGATTGGCTTTTAAAGAATGATTATGATGTGTGGATAGCAGATGGCTGTTGATCTACACAGCTGCCACTAAGCTAACAAAACGAGCATGCATTTGTTTTTATCGTTAAAGGACCAGGGAAGTGTTTGAGTGAATATCTTGTTTGTTTTTAAGCGTTGTTGGAAAGAGTTCGTTCCTACACAGAAGACACAGAAAAGTGTGTTTGTACGGTCTTACGCGGCGGATAAAGAGGAAGCGTTTTTGTGGATAACACGACAAGTTCACCTCACCCTCACCTTAGCCCACGTTTGCCTTTTGTTTGGGAATGTCCTCAAACAAACCTGCCTTCGCTAAGACGAACCGCCCCTTTTGCCTTGTGATTTTGATAACGGTCACATGACCTCTCTTTATCTGGTATCTTTCTTTTTGCTGCACTTTTCCATGTGTTTTAAAAGTGTTTGATCACAGAAACCACATAAATAGCACTTAGATAAAAACAAGCTGCGCTGAGGTCTTGTCAAGGACACTGACTCTCGTTCAGAAACACTTGCGAGGACCGTCTGCTGATCAACAGCCTCATGAACAATTGCCGTAGAGATGATCAAACATATATCTTCATGTTTTAATGTGAAAGATCATTTAGGATAGTCTACTGCGAGTAGAGGTCGTGTTCATTTGCGGATGTGATGTCTGTCAGTTGGATGTCAAAAGGCTCAATAATGCAGAAGCAATTATGAGAAATTGGGTGAGATTTAAAATCAAACTTTTCTGCACTCTTGACCACGACACAAATTTTCAAGAGGGTCGTTTAACTGGCCGATTTTCGTGCCACCCTTGTTCCACACTTATTGACTGTGACAAACACGCCCCAATGCCATGGAACCATTATCATAACACTGCCAGACAGTGAATTGAAATGATGCTTATAATGCTCATCTTTTCATACAAACCATTTCCCCTTTTCTAAAAGACTGGAACCCATTAGAAACGATGTCAGTTTTGTGGAAAAAAACGAAAGCTTTGCTTTACTTCAGTAGGCTGCTGATTCACCATTAAACTAATGGAGTGTACAAAGCACAAAATGGAACTGAACCAGCTCGGTGCTTAAAACACTTTGGCCACGTCCCTTCATTAGCACTGCTGGATTGGTGGAGATCGGCTGGATATGGACCGGAACTGGACCAAAAGCTGAGTCACAGAACCCAGGCCAAATGCTTTAAATCATTCCTATCCGCTTTCCCTGTGTTGTGTAAAATTCATTCTCCCTGCAAAATCCGGTCCACCTGGACCTCAAGAGGCGTTAATCTTTAATGCCTGATTAGAACTGCCTGTTCTGATGTAGCGGATCATGTAAATACAGTCATAATCGATCAGTATTTCAATGCAGATAATATATATATTTCATACATTTTATAGTGTGTAATACATTGTATATAATGTGACAATGTATACAATTAAAATTATATATGCTTTTAACCTATAAAATCTATAACTTTAACATCATGACTTGATTTGAACAGAAAACAATGCTGTATGATGAGGTCATGTGGCAAATAATGTGAGGTATCGTAGCATTCTTAATGACTAATTATTCTAGAAGAATGCTTACTGTTTCACTTCATTTTTTTGAAGTATACTATACAGAAGTAAACCAGTGTTTCATTCTGAGCATAGCCAAGTTCTTTCAGCCAGTGAAATTGCTTTAGGGTCCAAGGAGGATCAAATTTTGCAGGGGGATTGAATCTTACTCAACACCAGCAAAGATTGCTAATTATCTGTTCCAAGTTATACGGGCACTCCTTGCAATCCTCATTTGATCTCAGAGCAGTATGGGTTTGTTCTTTTTTTGAAGTGTTAAGCAATCTTACATCTTCATTTACATATAAACGAATATAGAAAATCAATGCCCAAATGTTGCACAATATAAAACCCTACCTCTGAGAGTCTCTCAACAAGCCATGATTTTAAACCGTTGTACTTTAGATGCAAAACTGGAATGAGGCTTAATTGCTGACAGTCTGTTTGCAGCTAATGTGCGTTTGACCTCAGTACTAGAAAACTGAGCTTTCTTAGTCCCTCTTTGTAGGACCGTTTAAAGTGCAATGATTAAAAAAAAAACTAAGAAAGGGAAACATTTATGTATATAAAAAAAACTATTCAGCATCTCAAATCCAGGTCTCAGGTAAATGATTACCCACAATCCTTAGCCTTTCACAAAGTGTTACGTGCACAAAATTTTCAGACCCAGCAAACCCATAAAGTCTCTTTGGCATGACTCGTGCGAGGGCTTAAAATTCAGTAATATTTATATGTTTATAATATGACAATTAATCTCTGAATGTCATAATATGCCTTTGGCGATTTTAATGTTTTATTTACATTGGCGCAGGATCTCAGTTTTGTTTTTCTTAAGTAATGATACTTCATTACATTATTTGATAATTACTGACTGCCCTGCAAAAATAGGATCAAAATTAACATGATTTGATCTGTGGGCATCAACTTACAAAGTCGACACCAAAGTTTACAGATTTAAAACATTGGAGTCATGTGAAAGAGTCTTTATAGTGCAAAGATGAATATAACATTACGGAAATGAAATCCAATAAAAATGTTTACTAAAATTTTACACCCATGCTAACATGGTGCCTTGAAGTTGTCTGTTGTCAGTGAAATGAAAATAGGCGACAATCTTTTTGTCTCTGTTCTGAAAGACTTTTTGTCTTGTTGGGTTATTAGCTAAAACCTAATTTCAGTTATTTAAAGGAATATTCCTTTTTAAATACAGCTTTTTACCACAGAAAATAATTGTGCGTTTTTTTTGTTTGAATTTAACCTGGAACATTCCTTTAAAGTAACATGTCATGAACAGCATAATAAAAGCTAAAGTCTGTTCAGAACTGTTCAGATCCACTAAAAAGGATCTTGAAATATTGTTTACTATTGTTTATATTGTTTATCTCTTTAGTACTTTAGTACTATCAGGTTAGTATTATCAGGCTTTACTCATGGATCATATTTAGCTTTGAAACTCTATAGCCATGTTAGTCACTTTTGTAAGACAAAGGTGCAAATAACTTTTCAACAGCAACGTTTTATTTTGAGCCTGACACCAGAATTAGCAGGAATTAAATGTTAAAGTTATAGTTCACCAATAAATGAAAATGTCCTCGTGTTTTGTCTCCTGTTTCCATACAATGAAAGTCAATTTATAGTCATTTATAGTGACGTATATATAGATGACATGAGGGTGAGTAAATAACGAATTTCATTTTGGGTGAACTGTTTCTTTAAGGAGGTGATGTAACACTTTTTATTGTACATACAATAGCGTGTTATGGGTTGTCAATAGTATTGTGCTGTGTTTTTGCTTTGATCTGCTTTCCAGAGATTTTGTAGTGAAACTCATTTTAATTTGCATTCCTGTTTTCAGACTGTATTTGGTTGCTATTGTTTGTATTGTGAGCATTGTACATGCAATTGCCTTTTCATCGGGGGGTTATTGAGTTGCTGTACTCCTTTTACCTTGTGAATAATGGTTTTGTGCAGTGGGCAATGTGAGTTTTTTAAAGCTACTTCCATTATTTTAGTTAAACGCTCCCTTACCCACAGAGCAGCTTTGTGTTCGGCCAGAAAAAGCAGCTCAACATAATCACATTTTTTAAAATCTCTCTTTTTTAATTTGTTATATAGTCAATAGATTTGTTTTGTTTCTCTGCAAATATAAATCGTTCTCTGTAATGGATTAAAATGGATTTGTTGTATGTGTTTAGCCTAGAAGCAACAATGTTTTATGTTTTGTTCCTACTTTGTGCATTTAACTATTGTAATTGCAAAAGAACATCTGTTCTACTCAATGTGAGTTTAAAGCACTTACATTTGTCCGTTTGTCCCATTTTTACTGTTGCTGGCACTTTGTATTTTTAGAATCTTGTGTTGTAAAGCTGAATTCATATTTTCTTAGTGATTTACTTTCTCGAAACTGTTTTCGGTTCTGGATAAAACATTAGGGCATCTGATACATCTTTTGCTACACAGAGAAGATTTTTCGACAAATTTCAAAGGATTTCCAGGATATTTTTTGGTCTTTCTTACTGATCAATTACTGACAGCAAAGTCTAAGAGGGAATTAGATACTTGCAAACAGACAAAACGTTTTATTTTACTACAGTTTGATGAAAATGTAAGAAATGTTCTGGGTTCAGAGTTGTTATGCTGACAATTACACACTTAGGATAGAAGTGGGATAAATTAAGAAACAGGTCGAAATTATTTTCTGTGGTAATTCACAGCATGCCATAGATGCAAATTATGAGCAACTTTTAATTTGTGTTTAACCCTTAACATACAGCAAACATACTGCCCTCCAATGCATTCAGATGTGTTTTTAACTTACCAAGCATTGACACAAATCAAACTGTACTGTATTTGAAACAGAATAGTTTCTCATTAACAAAAATAATGTATTTTGTGACTATGTTTGTGGTACAAGATTGACACCAAATATTTTCTTCATTATTTTTGTGCAAATATATTTTCAAACTGTCTTTCATGCAGCTCAAATGTTTACAAAACTGTGTTCATTGGCGTATCTGTTGTACTAATCTGTGGATGTTGGAGGGGAAGATTTTAATAAAAAACTGTAATTTGGTTTGTGTGTCTTCACGATGCTAGTTGTGTTGTGCTCAAGTTAAGCCCATCTGACACCTGCATAAACCAGAAACACTAATAAAGTTTGTTTTCACAAAGGTCAAGAGAAATACGCTGACACTGCAACCTCCCATCTTCAGGATCGCCCACCTGTACACCAAGGTCATGGGCTTCAGAGGGACCATTAGACCTTATATATAACAATACCAGGAAACTTTTTCAGGAAGACAGTGGATTTCATTTTTCAACCTTAATGCACTCGCCACAATTTTGGGGACGCTGGTTGAGGGAGAGAAAAAACTGAAAAATAATGTATGAAGAAGTTGGATGGGAAACTGAGATGAGGGTACAGCAAACAAAACACAAATGATCCTATCAAGTGTAGGTCCAGTACAATATTACTGATTCTTAGGTTTGCTTAGTAGTATTCTTATATTTTTATATATAGACACACTGACTGGTCAACTTGTATCTATCATTGAACGCACAATTTCCATTTTTATTACATAATTTCTTTTGAATTTAAGTTACAGTATTGCACTTAAATTTACATTGCATACACAAAGCAAAATCACATTTTGATGTTTATGCAACAATACAGCAGCCTTTACAATTCACAAAATAAATACAAAAATAAATCTTTTGTTAAAGATTTTTAACACTCTGATATGCTTTTTTCTACAAGCTGTAGATTTTTGTTGATTTCATTATTGCTGTTTCTTTAAAGATAGGAATATCATCAGATGGGGTCCTGAGTTAATGACTCTATCCCTGTATGGCTGTCATATTTTCATCAGTCTTCTCTGTGGCTGGTCTTAAACGTCAATTGCCATAGATGAAACTGTGCTTTCTGCTTCAAGATCGCCTAAGACGTGTTCAGCACTGCACCAGAGCAGGTCTTGATGCCATTTTCCTCAAGCCTTTTCACTGGAGAATTACTTGGCAAAGCTATAGGAAAAATATCAGAAGAGACATTCTCAAATGCATCCTGCAGATTAACTGTGTGATTTGTAAACTGTTTGATTTGGTAAACTATATAGCATTAGCATTTTCAATGACGTTAAATTAGGTTTCAGCTAATATTAGTTAACTCAGCAATAGTGGTGTCATTACATCTTGTGCATGTGGTGCATTGTGGGTAGGCCTACATAGATTCATAGACAGTTCATCTGCTGAATTTGGATAAACAAATGTGAGCGAGTGAGAACGAACCTTCCGTGAAGTTTTTGTGATTGTGCTGGATGAAGAACAACAAAATAAAAAACATAAATCCCAAGCAGCCAAAGATCATTCCGCTCAACAGGAAGCTGTAGCTACCGCGCTTGTGCATCACCTGTAACGGGAAATCAAAACTGCATCGCAGGAAACAGTAAAAATATCTAGCGCATGCAATGCGACGGAACTGAGACTTACCGAACCAACCAGCACCTGCAGTAACATCTCGCCCATCCCTGCACTGGTGACCAGAACCGTGGTGGCGCAGCCTGAAAAGACAACGCAAAACTCAACGATTCCTTATTATGCAGTGCGTGTTTTCAACATCTGCTACAGCTGCAACCAGTCAGTTAATTTAAAGTCCAAACCTGCAGGCCCTGGTGGGGCGGCTGACATACATTCATTACTGATATTTTTTATTGCTCTAACCCAGTCGTCTCCTACAGCTACAGCGTGCACAGGGCTCTTAGTAATTACCCATTTATTTCCAAATACTTCCTCCCTGTGGCTCTTGACAATGCGATCAAAAGGAATGTCTGCAGTGAGACGCAACACCTGTCGAACTCAACTTTCCTGTAATGTCAAAGGCCGACGATAGAAAGAATTATGGGTGTAAACAGGAAGCGGGTGGGTCCTATTGCTTTCGGCTCCATTGTAAAACTCAAATACCGTATTACTTACCGTATTACCAATGACTACTGTGATATTAATCAAAGCCATGTGCAAAGACAACTTAATGCCAGAAATGACTATAGATTGGATTTCATAATACCCTTGTATTCCAGGATGTCCTCGGTAAGCGCGAGCATGCATGGAAAGATACTGCTGATGAACAGGCCCAGGAAGCAGGTACCGATGAAGAGGAACACTGTACTATTGGAAAAAACCAACAGTAGAAGCAGTGTGACTATCACGCCCACCTGTGAGACAATAGAAGATTTGCATTTAGATAAACACAAACATTTGATATTTGAGGTGAACACCCTGCTTTGTGTTTCAAGGAGCAGAAGCGAACAGCCGCTTTTAGTGCAAATTAAACAGTGCAAATGAAAAGAAACAGTATAGTCATGCCAGATAAACAAATCTCCCAACTGGCAGATGCACAGGACAGAGCAGGAAGCAGAACAAGGATGTTTGTTCCTGTTCACAGTTTTCTTTGGTGCATTTGAGAGTGGCACACCTTCATGGCCCAGGTGACTTTGCAGTTTTGAAAGCACGAACCACTTTAATAGTCTAACTCAACACAAATCTGTCAAGAGTAGTGACAGTGACACAGGCTGTCAATTAAATGAGAACAATTTGCAGTAAAAACTGCCCATCGAAAAGTAGTTTTACCGGTAAGTAGAGTCTGACACAAAAAACACAGGTATAAGGAATTGCCATGGTTAGAAACAAATAGTGATGCTAGTCTATTGCTTTAAGTGTATGTGGCCTAAAAGTCCAACAATATGTAAACAGTCTGATCCCCTTTGTAGTTTATTCTGGCTAGTTCACACCCACTTGGACAGGAAGACACAGTTTGACCAACATACAGTATAAAGTGACAAGGAACTGTTTTTTAAAGGTGTGGTTTAGGCCAGTGTTTCTCAACCACTGGGGCCAAGAAGACTTAAAAGCATTATCAACAGACAAAACTAGCATTAAAATCTGATAGTACATGTGAGTGAGGGGTATTCAGATATTGTTGTGAACCGTTTGGGAAATATATTTTGAAATACCACAAACTTTAAACCATTGTGAAAAGAAATAAAAATAACTGTATAAGCATGTGTACATTATTGACTGATGATTCATGAGCGAGAGAAAAGTTCATACCTGACTGACAGTTAGCAGTCGGACCGGCTTACAGCGATCCGACAGGGGTATAGCAGACAGACGGCCCACCGTGATGGCCGCCCAGAAGACGCACGTCAAGTATCCGGCCGTCTTGTGAGGTAGATTCATAGGGGGGGCCACTGCATAGGTGTAGACAAAGCCTGTGTATGAGCCCTGAGGTATACGATATTACATAATACATGAATGCAAGTAATTAAACTAACGCTCTTTAATGAAAGAACTGACATGACTGTGAAGTGCTAATCTTGCTTACCACTATACCATCAGAGAAGAAGAGCACCAGACCCCCGAGGATATGAATCCCAAAGAAAGACAGAGGAAGACTGCGCTTGTTGCCAAGGAGACAGCAGCTGAATAAGTCTATATGGCCTGTGGAGACAGGGTTTGGATATACAGGAGGAGATTACAACAGTATCCGTTCTGGCTTTAATGTATGTTTAAAGACATGTTTGGCTGCCTGCCTCATCTTATACGCAGACACTCGAGTGCATGTGCTTGCAAAATCGACTGTGATTGGCTGGGATGATTGATCCAACAGAATTATTTTTCCATCACTGTCTTTGTTATTGGTGTGCTGGTGGATTCACATGCTTGCTTGATACTTGTACAATGCAGGACATAGTTTTTACAAGGCTTTGGTTATATTCAGAACAGCATACTACCATACTACTATTGCTGCAGGGTATAGTATGTATATACTGTGTGCGGTATTGAAACTATTCCGTGTGCAGCATGCAAAACATGCTTCACAAAATATGCTATCCCACAATGCAATGGGCTTGACTTGATCTTATCTTATTGATCTTACATATATTTCATTTGACAATTAACTAGATATATTGACAGCCGTGACTAGCATATCTTTCTTGTCTCATTACTTAACTGCACTAGCAAAACTTGTGATTTTGATTGAAAATTTGATTCAAAAAGCAATTAACATTTTTATTTCTAAGATAGCAATTGGACAACACTGGTGATGTAATTAATTAATTAAGCAAATACTTCAGCCCAAATGGTCTCAGGTCTTACTTTGGTGTTTTTCATTGAGATGGTCTTTGTCCTTTGGCTG
>JAZGTK010016120.1:0-12877 GCA_036877625.1 Ambastaia sidthimunki
GCTGGAAGTTAGGTGTCTTGCTCAAGGGCATCTCTGTTGTTTCCTGCCGGCATTGGAATTGGCAGATCATTGGCAACCTTCTGTTTACAAGTCCAACTCTGTAACCAGTAGGTCAGCCCCCATTTTTTTGAGGAACTAAATACGGTTCTTTTATGGTATCTCTGTGAAGAACTTTTAAGAACCTTTATTTTTAAGAGTGTAGAACTTGTTGTTTGTATGTGGCAATTCCTAATCCTTTTTTTAAAACACAAAAGCAAACAAAACATTTAAGAGACATTAAAATAGAAAGAAGGTGGAATAGCTGTTTATTCAGGTCAGAGATAGAGAGAGCTGATACTCACAGTTATTTAGACATTAGTAAACAGAGTGTGGTGTGTGATATTCTTCATCAGCGCGTGCCCACACTAAAATGAATCATACTCTGGAATTTTGTGTGGATCAAGATTAATCTTACGTTAGCTGAGGCAGGAGATGGTTGAAAAGAGTCTGTGGATTATACAGTCTTACCTCAGAGCAGAACGCTTACAAGAACATCAAAGGCTCTTGCTCTCTCTCTCTTTCTCTCTCTCTTACTCACTCACACACACACACAGTTTCTCTGTTATACTGTATCTATAATGGATTGAGATCAGCTGTTGTTTTTTTCCCCTTAAACTTCCTTTGGGCCAAAAGCAAAAATAAACTTTTCTGTAAATCATTTTATAAGTCAGTGTAAAATCTTAATTAGTGGAATCTTAACAAGAGACATCACTATTACAATTGCTCATACTGTACATAGGCTTTGGAATTTGAACAAACAGTTTTGCATTTTGGTATGTAACTCCAACATTTTCTGTGTTATGGACATGAATGATAAATCAAACTGTGTCTTCTTGAAAAGTTTGCTTTTATGATGAAACTTATGATGTTTGCATGGCAGTTGATAAAATGAAGGCTAAAAATCCCTTAGACTTGCATTGAAGGAGAGACGAGACATATCTAGGGATCAGAATATCACAGACTTAGATGGTGGGCTTTTTTGCAACCGCATATTAATATGCTAAACACTTTATGACCTAGTAGCAATGCCAGACAACCACTCAGAAAATCTTTGCATGACGGAGGTGAGCTTTGCTTTAAAAAACCATAAAATTCTTGTTTTGTCCGATGCTGTCTGATCTGATTACTGATCTCCTGAAAGCAAAATGCAGGATTTGAAATTACAAGCCCGGACCGCACACATGACAGGCAGTATAATGACAAGCAAATAATGCGAATGCCTCTTTTCACGTGCGTGTGTGTGTCGTTTTCATAAGAGGGTCATGCTTTCCCTAAAGTGCTGTCTTGAATTACTTGTGCAGGAGGCTGGTATTATATTTATTAGCCTAATACATGCACGGAAAGACATGGCGTCCCCACAGGTCCATCCGGGTGCTGCTCTGAGATCCGTCCGGTCCCAGGAAAACAGGGGAAAGGTCACAATGGCTGAGTCGTGTCTGAGAAATATTAAAATCTCTCATTTGCAATTGCAATCACACAACATTCCCTTTTTCTTCTCCAAGAGGACGGAATCACATCGTGTCTGATTGCAAAATCAGGTCTAATGTGGAAATGGAGCCACAAATCAGGTTTTGTTGTCTGATAATGGGTGAGTATGAGATAGATGTGAGTGTTTTTGTCCTGAAGGGTCCTTCCCATGCAATAGCTGTAAACCAGCCACTATAACCAAACAACTGTTGGTGGAAACAGGATCTCTGACCCTTAACTGTCACGCAGATCTTCAGATCTGTGTTTACAGAGCGTGCACAACGCCTGCTGCAGAGAGAGCTGATCTTTTTGGGTTAGTCTGATGAATTTTGCCACAGGCTGATGTATTTAGGTCAAACAGTGCGTTTTGCATCATTTGGCATGTATTTCTGTAGGCAAAGGATCAGGGTTAATGTGACAATTTTGAACAAATGTTTTGTTGTGAAGTGCATTAAAACAATTAGGCTTATCTAACCGTGTGTAAATATTACATGTAGATGATTATTTATTCCTAATGTTAATTTTAGAGTAAATTTAGAATAACTTTAACCCTTTTGTTGCATTACAGTTAGGGATTTATTTTACCTTTGCAGTAACAGAGGATTTAAAAATAGTTGTAAAAAATGCTGTACTAAATGGATTTGGGGAAGATTAAAGAATTCTTTGAAAAGCCAAAATTACAGGTAGGGTAAGCAGTTTTGGAGTGGCTAGCAATAGCAGGCTAACTTGAAAGCATAAGAGCCCACCCTCGCTTCAGAGCTCTCTCCAAAGCCACACCTCCTCAAACAGGAACGCATGCATAGTTTGACAGAAAAGTAGAACATCCTATCATTGCATTCGGACTGAATGCAATTATTGAATAAACATTTTATGCTCCTGTGCCTTCCAGAATATTTAAATATATTAAGATCTCATAGTGATTGTTATCAGGATGTCAAGAGACTCTTAACCAGCATAACAAAATGTTTCTGGAAAAAATGATCTAGCCTTCAATGGATCCTAGAAAGGTATTCAATGGTTTCTAGAAGGGCAATAGAGGGAACATTGTGGGAGGTTCTAGAACAATGACAGTTCATTGTTCTAGATTCTAAAAGAGGAGAGGACTATGTATCAGTAAAGATCTAAAGCTAGTGTTCTAGATCAGTGATAGAGAGAAATTCAAGATCAGAAGTAAAAGATTCTACCCTGGGGCATTACGGGAGAATGTGGAGATGTTGGAGAGTGGATGTGAAGGAGCATCTCTGAGGCAGTAGAGCGTGACTGTCAGGAACACAGTGAGACTGACAGCAGCTCTGGTGGGCTGAAAGTTTTCTGTTCTGTATCTTCCAGCTGCTGTCCTCCACAGTGATGAGGACGTGGGCACTGCCTGCATAATGACAATTAATAGACTAACAGCTGGACAAGTGCGTGTTTGCGCTCACAGTGTAGTCAGTAAGCACAGAACTGTGTGAAACACATTTTTTTGTGCATGTCTGTCATATTGTCTGTGTGTGTGCTGTACTTGTACTTGAGGACCAAACTTTTGAAAATGTCCTCATAAATATTGGAGGCAAGCGGAAAGTGGTCTTTACAATTTAAAAGCCTCATAAATCATGTTTTGTTGTTAACTCTGATAATGTCAACATGCTTCTGTGAGGGTTAGGTCGAGTATAGTAAATATCATTATCTTATTATGAAAACCATTGTGTCTGTAAGAAGCCTTTACTAATACAGCTTCAAAGGTCTGTGTGTGTGTGTGTGTGTGTGTGTATGTGTGTGTGTGTGATGGCCTTTTGTCAGGTACGCTGGAGTATGTATGCAGCTGTCAGGGAGTGAAAAGGATGCTGTCAGTTGGTATCCAAGTTGTGTGTGTGTGTGTGTGTGTATCAGAGCATGTGGGTGTGTGTGAATCCAGAATGCGGAATGTGTGTGTGAGTGTGTGTCAGGAACTCTATGGAATGATCAGAACAGGCACATATGAATGCAGTGTGGAAAAGCTTGGGAAGAGCAACAGGAGGCAGAGAGAGAGAGAGAGAGAGAGAAACGGACAGAAAAGTAAATCACTTATTTGTTATATTTACCTTGGTTTTATCACACATAATTACTTTAACAGCATAAACACACTTGTGATTCTAAAGCTTTATAAAGCTGTTTTTGTTAAAGAGAAGGAGAGGTTGAGAGAGAAGGCGAAACAGACACCCGAGGCTAATGCAAATGTGGCTGAGTAGGCGTGTTAGTACTCTGGTCACAAGAGCTGCTGGGATTTCACTGTAGAGACCGTCGGGCCGCTGCTGCAGTGCTAATGAAGATCTGAGCAGAGGGCTGATGGGAATGTAGGCAATAAAGATGCAATTTATGCCATTCTGGTTTCATTATCGCACAGCTAACATGGAAATGTTATCAGAACGTTTGCTAACATTCTCTAGAAGTTCTCTCAAGGTTCTCTCAAAGTTATCAAAGGACGTTCTTGTAGAATCAGTAGTAGAATTTTTTTTAATCAAAAATGTTACTCTTAATTAGTTATTGGAATATTTTGAAAATGTTACAGAATTAAAAAATGTTTAAATAATGTTCTTATAACCAAGCAATGATGTTAATACAACTTTAAAAAACTGGATGTTTTTGGAACATTTCTAGACCTCTAGTTTTTGTTACTTGATAGAAACCTAAGGAAACGTTCCTACAACCTAAAATTGTTAGCTGGGCAGTCTTGTGCACTGGTTAATCTGAGCGTATACTTCATTACTTATTTGTGGCCAAATGTGATCAGTAAGTAAGTAAGTGAGGTTTGCAGATGAGGCAGAGCTGATGTCAGTCTGCTGTGTGTGTCTGGTCTTTGAGGGGCTGTGGGATTCGTCTCCTGTCTAAAGCTCCATGCGGAGATGTAAGCAGCTCTGACAGCAGGTGTTCCTCTCCTGCTCTCTCTCTCTTTCAGCGCCCCAGAGAGGAAGTGTTCTGTCAGGAGAACCAATCAGATTACACCATCCTATTCAGATGGGGACATTGGATACAAGAGCGGATGAGAACATTCAGCTCACAAACATTTATCAAATGTTAGAACTGTAATAACTCAAACCGTGATGGGAAAAGTGGCTAGTGAAAAATGAAATATGGAATAGAAAAAAGAGAATAAAGTCATATAGGATAAAGAATCAAAGGCTGTTTTCACACTTGGATAAATTGATTAGTCTGAACCTGAATTCGGTTTTACCCATATATGCCTTCTGCTACTCTTTCGAATTGTACTTTTGGGTCATCATCAGACACCAGAAGCTCCAGCCATCTGCGGTTTTCTTGAAAAAGCGGTAAATTGTGTGTTGTTGCAAGATTTGATTGAAGACTATAAGAGTCTGAGTTACCTTGAAGTTTTCATCTGACACTTTCACTGAATAGACCAACTTCAATGAGCAACCTTTACTGAAGCATCTGTTTCACGGGCTATCCATCAATACAGACACCATTTTGGCACTTTGTTGTGTTGATTTTATAGTATAGTCCTTTCTAGCATCTCCCGCTCTCATTCTCTCCACCCCCTGTTGTTTCTTTGGAGCATGATGGAGTGTTTTCAGTTTTTATCTCTATCATCAGAGAACGCTGCTCATTACGGTTTGCCTAGCCTAGTGTTTTTGATAGATTGCAACAAAACATCGCATTTAATGGCAAACAGTTAAGGGAAGACTCGGAGTGGTCCATCTGTTAGCTTTCCTGCTTAAAACTGGGTTAAAATCACATTTTAGTGCTGGTTTAGGACTGATTGTTTTTGCTAGCTACCAAGAATGCATCTATACAAATGTGTCTTGAAAACAAACACATTTAGCTCAATCAATGGAGAAAAATGAAAACGTTATGGACTACCAACAATGTTGCTCATGAGACGTAATTTTCGAAAAACACATAGCAGCTGGATGCTTGGAGCATGAAATAAATGTTTGCGCAAAACAATGAAGAGTAATACGCCAACATACAACAATTTTCTGTTTTGAATGACTTTTATTTTCAATATCATTTTCCCAGTCCAAATAACACCCCATAATCATTTTACAAACATTTCATGGTGTTTATAGAAAGACAGCCCATTTCATTTTAACATCTTATTAATAGCAACTTGAGAAAGAGAGAGAGGGAGAGAGAGAGAGAGAGAGAGAGAGAGAGTACTAAATGTACAGATTCATTCTGATCACAGCTGCAATGTACAGTGGCCAAAACACAGAGAGCTTAAGAACAAGAATCAAAATCAATGTCACCTGGAAATGTAACTTTACCAATACCTACAAAAAGAGAAAGAGAGAGAGGCTCAAAGACACAAAATAAAAGTACACAGCACTATTTAGACACAGAGACTGTTAGTTTTTACAGTATCCGTGTGTGTTGTCGTGTTTTTTCTTTTTACTGTATATTGTGTCATGTACTATATTCATAGATCTTATATAAAAGGAAAAAGAGGTACTCATCGATATATTAGACACAAATATAAAAAAGTTAAGGTACACAAAGTACAAAGTTTGTATTTCTATGGCAACAAGAGGACAGGTATCAGGTTGTTTTTGTATGGAATATGGAGCAACGTCGTAAAATCTACCTGCAACGAATCAAAACTCAAAGACAGTCTCTGATATTTCCTCAGTAAAGCCTCACGAGAGAGTTTACGTTTTCTACTTCAGATCGTGTCACAGATCTCTGTCACATGAGGAGGAATTTTGGCGTAACTCTCCAGATGGGCGTGGGCTTCTGTGGGAGGGAGGGTGTGGTTTGTTTAGGAGTACGTGTGTGCACCATATGAAACCTGTCTTGTGAAACGTGATACTGCGGTTGTGCATTACAAAATAAAAGTCAAAGGAAACCGAGGCAAACGAAGAGTTGCGTCCGTAAACATTAGATATTTTTCTTCTATAAAATAACATGTTGATTGATGATGCCTGAGTATAGTACCACATGAAAATAATAAAATACGACACGTAAAATAAGCTTTTACAGTAAGCAGTGTGTAATTTACATGTAAAACAATGAGAAGTGCTTTGCTTTATAAGCGTCCATTACAAAATAAACGAACAAAATAAAAAGATATTGCACTGGATTCAGCAGGCTTTGACGTTTCCTTTAGAGAAAGTTATGATATAAGCACATTCAAGCATAATGCACATATGAAAATGGTCAATCAACCTTTTGTTCTGCTTTTGGTTCAACTGATTCTGAAATCGACCGATTCGAGGCTGGAGAACGAATCAGCACTGAACACTCAATCAAAGCTCCAGACATGTTTATCAGACTCACAGCGCGAAACCTTTCCCTCCTGTGCCGGCAGTCACACAGGCCAGGCGTTTGTTTTGCTTTTATTGTTGTTGTGTTTTTAATTGACGTTTAGTTTATTGAGCTGTCGACAGAGATGTTTCGAGAACCCTTCTTCATTCTCTGAGAGAAAGAGAATGAAAATACAGGGCTGAACTTTGTTTTATTTCACCCGAAAGAGGAAAATATCTGTCATGTGTCACACGAGTAACTTCTCAAGCGTCCTCATCTCCTGATCGATGTGGAGATGTCCATATATCAGTCAGTCACATTCTTGAAACAAAAGAGTTGAAACAAAAAAAACCTCCTCACAACATACTAGATGATACTAGGAAAGACATTTTCTTCCCTATTGTGTTACTCAAGAAATTTATCTTGTTTAATGCATTGATCCCATTAAGTTCTCTAGTGGTAAAACGCAAAGCAAATGACCTGGGATTTCCTCATTAACAGGAAAGCCACAGCTACAGCTTAAACGAAAGAGTTTGTTTTGAGGCTTGGCACAAAGTCAGTGTATATTCGTCTGCAGCGAGTTGCAATTTAAACAAAAATGTTCAGCTTTGTCAAACGTATCCACTGATCCTGTGAAACAAAAGAACTGAAAAACAAAATCGCACAAGATAGAATAGAGGTAAATATATAGAAAACACATTTACACATGTACATAATACAGAGCTTTAGTGATCCTTTATATAGGATGTTTTCTATATGGTTAGTAGTCATGTTTGTAAATGGCTAACATGATTGGCCAGTTCAGGTCACATGATCTGGTAAATCCTCCAGTTATAGACAATTGTGGAAAGAAAAACGTACAGTCTCCATATTTCCATATGTATTGCTGTCTTCCGGGGATGAAAGCAGATGTCACCACTGTATATAAACATTTTAAGTTACGTTAGACGACCTATGATCAAATTCACTCCAACATGATTCACTTTCAATGACAAACTATTGCAAACAACTATTTCCCACTTTCACAGTGTTTGCCTTTGTTTTCTACAGTATTAAACTGTAATCCATGAACACCTCTTGTATTTTTTTTATATTTTGGAGATAGCATTTCCTCCCCCTTTGTTCATGTATAGAATAACTGGCCTGGTCCGTTTACACGCTGCTACCCACAAGAGCTCTTTGGTCGGGCGATGCAACACACACACACACACACACACACACACTAATCCAAAGTGTCATACACTTCAACTGGCATCTTTTGACTTTATCACTGAATGGAACTGGCAAGTATAGTGCTGTGTAAGTTACTGCATTGCTGAGTTCTGTTCAAATGAATGGCAATAGATGTTTCTGTCTGTTCATGAAATTCTTTCAGCTGATAAACATCAAACAACAATAAATAATAAACTATTAGTTTAAATTAAAAACCAAATATCCCATAGAGGGCATTCTCAATTTCCTTAACTATTAACATTATCGTTTCAGATTTAGTAGTTTTACATTATTTAAATAAATAGAAGTAAACATAATTGGAATGAGTTTGGCACTGAACCACTAGGCACAAAATAAAGTAAACATACTTTGTCCTGTGTTTGAATTTATGCACAAATGTGGTAAGTGACTAATGACCATTGTCAGGTGATTTTTATTAAATTAAGCTTGAGATTAAGTTAACCTTTGAGGAAGTTTAATAGCTTTTTGTTGTATTCGTGTTAATGGATAATTTATCATAATGTTGTTACTTAAACATGACCCTTAAACCAGCTCTTATCCGGTAATGTTCTGCTGTCAAACACATCTCTGAGTGCCTGTGAGTCCGTAAACATGATTAACCCGTACCTGTAATCTTCCATTAATGATGTCTAGTAAAAACTTAAACTCGTGGTTAAATTAAACCATCGGAAGCATGGCTTTGGCAAATCAAAGAAGCTTTCAGTATACACTGAATCAGAATTTGTTTGATTGTTTAAAAAAAATCTATGCTTAATCGAACCTCAGTTAACAGTCCCAAAGTCGGTTGAATTGGGTCTGTCTAACACATAAGTAACCTCAATAGTATAAAAATAGAACTACTTCTTTAAAACGGGGCCTAGTAACAATGTAGTGAAACTTAAACCTGGTTTACTATTCCTCAATGAATTCATTCTTTTAATCTAAATGAATAGTGCTCCATATAAATATTTTTTTTGGACATTTGCAACACAGTTCCTCAGCTAATTCAAAACATGTTTCAAATACATAGTCATACTTTTTATACAAAAACAGATGACAGATTGATATCAGGGGACAGTCACTCAAATTATTCGATGTTGTGTCTGTAATTATCCACAAAACTGAACGCGTCCCATCTATATATGTAGTGGCACATAATGGCATTATTGGCACAAAGTTCAAAATAGTCTTTCTTCCACATAAACATGGTGACGCATCTCATCAGAGAGAATTCTGGTAGCCTCTCTGTCGCTCAACGTCACTCCGGTACACCCACCATGTGCAGTTATATACGTATATAATATATCAGCTCTAGGTATATCTTTTCTAAGTGACCACATGTCTATGGAAAATAATTTGGGAGTGGCATCCATAGCACAGCAATCAGTCTAGAAAAATAAACATCTTCAGTCCGTTTCTAGAGAGATCCAACATTTGTACAAAACTGCCTGTTCGTCTTGGCTCCCATCTCTGTAATTGCTTGATTGCTGTTGTTCTTCTGCTTTTGTTTTGCTTTATTGTGTTTTAGTCTTTCGTTTGTTTGTTTGTTTGTTTGTTTCACAGATTTTCCAATAGGATCCTGTAAGGAAAGAAAATGGATTTTTAGTCTTAGTTTGAGAATTAAAAACACTAATCACTCAATAGTTAGGAATTAACATGAATTCACGGTGTAACTTAAATACCTTTTTTTAACTACTCATATATTTAAATTCTAACTGAAATATTTAAGCATTTGGCAGACGCTCTTATCCAAAACGACTTACAGCGACTTACGACTTAAGCTACAGGACTGCTGTAGTTATTTTCACTATCAGAGTGGTGTATTTTTACACAATTGATTAAAAAAATCCATCTATAACTAATTTCAATTCTAGGATTTGTGAACTCTCTTTTTGAAGCCCAAAGAAATGCAATTTTCTGCCACAAACAAAAACACTGTGTTCGAATTACACCATGTGGACTTCAAAGCCACCTGAAATATAGTACGTACCAGGACACAAATTGAAGACGTGGGCTCAACCCGAAGGTAGTAAAAGGGCCTCAACAGGAGATCTCAAACCATTTCTCAGACACAAAGGCCACAGGGATTAGCTGCCTTTCGGTGGGTGACGGTCTGGAATAGACAAACAGGTCATTTCTATAAGCCTGCAGATATAAGCGCTTCTGTCTCTCACTGTTTTTATGTATTTTAGCACTAACAAAAGCATCTACAGTTGCATTGCCTCTAAAACCTTCTTATCCAGCCTTTGTATTCTTAATCACACGCTGATAAATGAAGCAGCACTGAAATTGTTCATACAAATTTGGTTTGATAAAGCTTATGTGGGATTAGTCTTTTCTGAGGGAGGAAGCAACAGATAAACAAATTACATACAATCAAATACATTATAACCTTATTTAAAGACAACGATTGTTCAGGGGACAAGATTGAACTGGATTTTCAATAAGCACATTAAAGACCAGGTTATTTTTCTATTGAGTATGTCAGCAGGGAAAATATGTTAAATGCATCACTTTTAAACCAAACAGGTTAGTTTCAACAAGTGACAAAAATTAGGTGCTGTAGTTCCATGAGATTTCAGTCTGAGTTATACATTTTATTTACAGTTTTTCTGCTTTGGTTGGTCCAGTGTGAAAACTTTACAAAAAGAACATAGACATTATTTCTGACAGATTTAAACCTTAAGAAGCTATAAAGAAACCAAGCCGTGCTTGAATGTACAGACAGGACTGTCAGCAGAGTCTATTCTGTTCAGACCTAACAGAAACCCCTAACTGAGGTGTATATATCATATATATATAAATTGGTCTCTTGCCTGTTTCCATTGTAGGAGGTCTTGTATATGGGTGTGTGCTGGATCATCTCATCCGTGTACACCGGGATGCCGGCCCGTACGCACTCATGCGAGCACTGTAAACTGTCGTTGTAGGCGGTGAAGATGTCCACCTTACTGGGCACGCGAGCCGGCGTGAAGTCCGTCAGGTTTTGACAGCTCTCCTCCTGCTGGTTGATCTTTCTCTGATGGCTGCTGTGTCGGCCATTCCCGGACTGCGCACAACTACAAAAACACGCACCAAATTCACAAAGCCAACATAAAATCATACCTTGAACCGCTGTGTCTGTCCTACATTTAACATGGATTGGGGGAGACGCAGACATGTAGTGTAAGGACTGGCAGGTGCTGGGAATATTGTTCACATTACAAACTTTGTTTTTAGTCCTTTAAATGTTTTGCTAAATGTCTGTTATGGGTTTATATCAAGGCTTATATGAATTCTTTCTGAAATGAAATGAAGTTTATGCACAGTTACAATTAATAGTTTTAAAATAAATATTAATAATTAATAATAATAATTTTTTTTAAATGCACAATTATAATTAATGATTAAAAAACACATAAAAACAATATAACAAAACATTTACTCTTAAAACCTTTATTATTTAGGTATTTATTTTAGAAGTAACACTGTGGTGATGTCATATTGCATCTCTTTCATCCCAGGTTAGTTCATTGACAAAGTTGTAAACACATTTGTTGACAAAATCAAAGATGCTGTAAGCAGAAATGTCCCTATTACCTGACAAATATCTGACGTCGGAGTCCTGAAATATCACTCTTGTCTCTATGACAACCGCAGACTCTGTAAACTGCTTACAAAAGAGCGCATGTGGGTGGTGGTCAGATTCATTGCTTGGCCAATCAGAGCACTTGGAGGCCAGTCAATCATTTTTTGCTTTCAGGGGGTGTGTGTGTAATTCAGAGGCTAAAATTCTTAATAGTTCTTACAGCATCTTTAACGCTGAGAGAAAGAGAGAGACCATCAGTATGCTAAACAGACAGCAGGAGAGGAAAAAGGAGCGACAGACAGAGGTAGACAGGAAGTCATTGACACTTTGCTGAAAGAAAAGAATGTTTCCTACCAGTTTTTAAGGACTAGTGTTGTGATCAAGGCTGCGACGATCATGATGAGGGACACAGTGATGGTGATGATCTGGTGAACAGCCAGACCTGACAACACCGCAAAAGAGTTTAGTTAGCAATTTCCACACCGCAACTTCTGTTGAAATGATTGCATATCATTTAGTGTTTTATTGTGCATGGTTAGAACACAGTGTTGTAGGTTAAAGACTATTGGTGCGCTGTAGCGCTGTTGTTTCTTTAGCCTCTTTCTTGTAATTCAATCTCTGTGTTTATTTGACAATCTTCTCAACGTGTGGACCATGAAACAGATTGAGTGAAAGCAACAGGAGAGAGACGGACACACACCAGCTGGCTAAAGGTCACCGAACAACAATTAATGCAGAACAAGAACTCTCTGTTCCAGACAAAAGACCGTCACAAGAATTATGAGCTGCTCCGTGTGTCTTATTTCAGTACTAGCAAATGGACAGAACCGAGACCCTGCAGGCGGTTCCAGACTCTCAGACATAAACACTGCTAGCACTTCCATTTCTTGTTGGAGCTGATAAGACTGAAGGAAGCAATTTTATGGATTTGCCCATCAATAATAAAGAAGTGTGTGTGAGTCTGGGAGGAATAGCAGAATCCATATTAAAGATCTGGAGTTTTGTGCGGGTTGGGGAAATCTGAGAGTGGTACAGGTTGATGCATTTATTTGAGTGGAAAGCCTGCGGTTCCCGAGGGAATTCCACAGTTCCAGCTTTAATTTACCCAGGGCACCATTTCAGAGTAATAACACTCAAGTGTTGGGCTGGAGTGGCACATGAGGTTAACTGTCCGGTTGAATATAGCATTACAGTTGAATAGAGCATTACAGTGTGTTTTAATATGCTCTGATAAAAGCTTTATTTTTGTTTTTAAAGACATACATTGTAGTCGCCATATAATTTTTAATTGTACACCAAAGTAAAGGAAATAACATTAATGGTCTTATTGGTGTTGGGGAGTGTCTGGGTGGGGGAATACGCCCCCCAGTGGCC
>JAZGTK010016121.1:0-12877 GCA_036877625.1 Ambastaia sidthimunki
ACTGGCTATCGATCAATGGAGACCCGACAGCGAGAAACAAACATTGGTTACTGATATAAAAGAGTCGTGCGCTTCAGCGATCCGCCTGCCGCACTCTGATTAATTCAACACCACAGGCAGAAATAATAAAAATGCTGATTAAATAAATACTCACAACCTCCTCATGGGTACATTTCTCCACATTTATACCATTGACCTGCAGAACAGAAAAGACTTTTAAACAGCATGTCAGATAAGAGGTGCAGGAATCTGATCTCTGTCTGATATCTGCTCAGACTAACACTTCAAATCATTGAGGCTACAGAACTGCAGAAATAACACTCAATGTAGCGAGAAATTATTCTGGATTCATCTGTAAACATGTTCACAGGTTTATTCACATTAAGGTGAATCTGTTTATATATTAGCCTTGCATTTAACTTTAAGAAGGAACTTAGGAATGACATTATTTACAACACTGACCACTATCAGACTTTTCTTATTTAGACATCTGAAGAGCTCCACTGATCCCAGCTAACAAAGAACGTACTCACAACGTTCTCTTGAAGTTCTGTCATTCTTGCAGTAACAATAGTAGAATGTTTTTAATATTATATATATCAAAAGTCTTTAAAAGTCTTTTACTCTTGCATTGTTAATGGAACATTTTAAAAATGCTACAGAATAAAAACAATGAACCTTTTTGTTACTTAACGGGAACATTACGGAGACGTTCTTACAACCTAACGTTGTTAGCTGGGATATGAGTAAAAGCATTTGTTTAGTTTCTTCAAGCATCGTGATTCTATTTCTTGCTTTTGCTGCTGAAAAAGGCCAAAACTCCAGTTTGAATGAATCAGAGCGACGCATCATTAAAATGCAGAAAGAGCTGCGGCTGTAACATGCACTCTTGCACCCCGGGGGCAAAGTCAAAATGAGAGCGTGCAAAAGCGATAAACACTGACCTGCAACACGGCGTCGCCGATAAACAGCATCGCAGACTGATCAGCTGCAGATCCCGGCCGGGGGGTCAAAGGTTAATGAAGAGATTGGGATATAATTACTCATTTAATAGTGCTTGTGTGATGACACGGCAGTGAGGATTAACTGCGATGAATCCTTCAATCTAGCATTAGCAAAGAGCTGAAGAGCCTTTGAGATGTTTTCACACAAATCTGCTTTTAAATTAATGCTTTTTGACAGATATGAAGAAAATCTGTAAGCGTTCTGACGTTAAGTAACTAAACATTTCTAGACTAAAACCACAGCAGGAAGCTAATGATAAGCGATGTGATGTGGCCACATCATGCATAAAGGTCTTGCTTATTTGACTTCAAATAAACTGGCTTAAAATACATTCGAACTGTATGTCATGAAATATTAAACAGCGTGCAGAATGCTAACAGATGAGATGAAAACTGAGGGGAATGGGCAGACGAGTTTTTCACACAAACAGAAGGCGTGCTGAAGATTACAGTATGTGAGTAATTACATCACGAGCTTCAGACAGACAAACTATATAAAACTAGAGTCCAAACTGCAGCGCGGGTGGCTAGTAAACTGCTGTGCATCACACGCATAAATAAATAACATTAATCCAACGTCTAAAAACGTTCCTGGAACATGCAAAGTAAAGTTTTTAAAGGTTTGATACTTAATGGAAACGTTATGGAAACGTTCTTACAACCAGAAATGATTAGCTGGAAAGAACATTAGCCAGCATGAATAACTGCGGTATAAATGATGTCTTGCGGTTCATTTCAGATGGGAGGAACTCTTGAAGTCTTACCTACTTGATCTTTGAATATTTTTGAGATGACCACAGGCACTTTATGTTCTGCTCCCCCCTGCAACACATGAAGAGCCGTCAGAGTCATTCACTTCTGCATCTGTCTATTAAACGTGCTGAAAAACAAATCTATTGCCTCATCAAAGATTCTCAGAATGAATCCTGATCTTTATATCAAGCTGCTCTTTCATCTTTAAACGGGGGATATTGTGCCGTGTTTATCCGCTCTGTGGAGAAGCTCAGGAATACCTGAGCATGTTTCATTAAGCGCTTTAAAGTGACTCCACGTATGAAAAGAGAAAACTGCTTACTTTGATGCTCAATCCGAGACCTCCGGTCGCTTGTCTTCGAAGTACAACAGTTCTGTGCTTTAAAAAATGGGAATTTAGTTGGTAAAATATTCATGGCGTAAACACATCAAATAAATTAAAGCTGCAGTCTGTAACTTCTGCCTCTTTGTCGCCATCTCTGTTTGAAACATGGAATTGCAGGTTACTGTAGGTACTTTTATTCTGTCCTGTTATTGAAGTCAAACTAACATCTCCTGCGAAATCAGACCTGTCAGCTTAAGTTATAAATCATTATTATAAACTTGTGAATCAGGGTAAGATTAAGAGATTGTGTTGAACTCTGATCTGTCATGTACTTGATCAATAACCGATTTTTGTTTGTTTTTAATGAAAGAAAGTTACAGATTGCAACTTTAAACAATGCAAAAATCATTTTTATATATCTTACCACAAAAAATAATTATACTTAATTTAAATTACAGTCATTAATCCAAATACATCTTTATGAAAATAGTTAAAATCGATCTGAAAATGTCAAAATGTAAATCAGAATGAATCTTTATGACTTTGTTTCTCCAGCATGAATTTCGCAAGTTTTGGCTTCATTGTGTGACAGCATCAGAGCTCCAAAAATAGAGCCTATTATGATTCCACTGACGTCATTTCTGACTGATGACGCCTGCACACGATAAACTAGAATGTGACCCATAACACGGATGTCAAACATAATGAAAAACTATCTAATGCATCTCAAACGCTGACGTGATCCATCACTATCAGAACAGCTACTGCTCGTAAAGTTCAGCTAATGTGCAACGTTTATACAATGTGTGTGTTTGTGTGTGTGTTCTGGTATTCACAAGATTATGGGGACCGAATGTTCCCGGGAGTGTAGTAATATCAGTAACTTTGACCTTGTGGGGACAATTTTTGGTCCCCATGAGGAAACAAGCTTATAAATCACACAGAATGATCTTAATTGGAAATCTAAAAGCAGAAAGTTCTCTGTGAGGGTTCAGGAGACAGAATACACAGTTTGTACAGCATGACAACTTACGTTTATGGAATGTTCCTATAAAACATGAAATTCTAATATGTGTGTCTGTGCAGGTACAGTTTTAGTACTTACATTTATATGTGAGTCACCACCACTGACACAAACCACGTCTTGTTTCTGAATGATTAGCAGCTCTTTTGTTAACTTTAAACGAACGTCGTACGCATTATTAGTGTGTTCGTCAAACAAAAGGGCAAGTCCGGTTTTTGTCTGTTGAAAAAAACAAACAAACAAAAGCACTGAGTTAAAAGATGTCACATGGGTACAGAACCAGCTACAATTTTAGGTTGTTAAAAAAACTAAAAAACTGTTCTAGGAACATTTAAAATGTCTAGACTTTCTCTTAACATTACTGCTTGGTAATAAAAAAAAAAACATTATTTGAACATTTTTTAAATTCTTTAACAAGTTCCACTAACAAAATAAAAATAACATTTTTGATCTATAGATATATATAATGAAAAAAGAAAACATTTTACTAACATTCCTGCAAGAACGTTTTTGATAACTTTGAGAGAACTTTTAAAGAATGCTAGCCAACATTCTGAGAATGTTTCTTGTTAGCTGGGGGATTTTCTAGGCCATTAGTGGCACCAACAGAAATTGGTTTAGGTGCAGCGAGCGTATCTATAGCTCTGGCTCCACCAATGGCGAGAGTTTGAGGACATCTTGTCATGGTTTGGCAGTTTAGTTTGCCGCTAGTGACACACAAATTGCAAACTTCATTAGGAAAGAAAGAAAGTTTAATTAAAGTGGTAAATCTACGGTAAAGGTTCCTGTTTGTTTAAAGCATATAAGCTTGAGATTAAATGTTCAAATGTTTCCCTTTATTTTTACTGCATTGGATTCCACCGTAAAAAGACAGAAAGTTACTTGTGCATTTTTCAATTATTTCCAGTCAGTCAACATGGTGGAGCATCAGAGATCTTCACAGAACTCGCATACAACACTTCCAAACCTGTATCACTACTTATCCACACAACATCACTCTCATCCATATAATACAACAATGAAATAAATCATCTCTTTTAAATAAAAAAAATTAACTAAAACAAATGCTAAAGAGAAGTCACAAGCCATTTACTGTTTTCATGAGACAACAGTGATTAAACAGCAAAAGCAACATTTTGCTCCAGCTGTGCATGTGGTTTTGCCCCCTGTGATAATGACGCCGGTTCTGACAGACCCTCAGTATCCCTCTCTGCTGGCCTAGTTCTCTCTGGCATCTCCAGCATTTCTCCCTGGAGAACCAGGATGTAGGTCAAGAGAGTCTGGCGTGAGCTCTGGAGGAAGAGGGCAATTAATCAAAGTTTTGAGTTGAAGATTTTACAGGATCTCCTCCTGTCACATCACACACTCATGAATCAGGAAGATTCTGGGGCTGTTTCTACATAATCTGCAAAGATACACGGCAAGGCCTTAATTCATGGCTGTTTTGGGGTCTTTGGTGATGAGATTATGGCCACAGCGTTGGTTGTCACGGCTTAATGGTTTGGTAAGCGCTGATGAAGGCCAGCTTTGGCCAAAGGATCTGACTAAGAGGAATTATCATCTGACGTTGTCCCGTGCAGACAACCCTCACACAACTTAACAGGTACAAAAACAGACCTCATGAACAAGCACAAAACGACAAACAAAATCCAGCCATCCAAAATACCACAGTCAGGTATTCAGGGAACAGGGAACGTTCTCAGAACTAATGTTCTCTAAAAATGATTAAAAATGTAATTTCAGTAACATTATTAGAACATTTTGTAGCATAATTGTCATATATATCAAAACAATATTCTTAGGTTGTTAGTGGAACGTTTTAAACACATTACAGAATTTTAAAATGTTTAAATAATGTTCTTATAACCAAGCTGTAATGCTAATACACTTTAAAAAACACACCTCCTTAAACTTTTTTACCATTTTAGTTACTTAAAGGAAATGTTATGGAAATTTTACAGCCTAAAATTATTAGCTGAAAGTAGCTGCATAGAAACACGCTAACAACCACTCAAAACATTTCAGCAACTGTGTGGCAATTTACTGGCAACAACCCACAACACCCGAGCAATGTGACTTTATTCCCCTCCAGCATTCCCCCCATACAACCAGCGGCGTCTGAAAGACCCTTATCAGACCAAAACGCTACATGTGTTAGATCAGCGTGATTTTAAATGCCTCTACGGTCAATTATCTGCTTCAAACAATTATTGCTTTTAAGTGTTTGGTGTTGTAATTGTGAAATATTGCCCTTAATTTGAATTCACAGCAGAGAGAGACGAGTGTGTCGCTGAATTGTTTCAATCAAGATAATAATTAGAAGAAAAATGAAGGTCAACTGTTGTCTGGAGATCAGATCACAGCTGACGCATCACTGCAGGACTTCATCCAGACGCCTGCCAACAGATCTGACAGCTAACAGAGAACATTCTTAGAACGCTGGCCAACATTCTCTAAAAGTTCTCTCAAAGGAACCACAAAACATTCTTGTGGGAACGTTAGTAGAACGTTATATATCAAATATATCAAAAACGCTTTTCTTAAGTAGTTAGTGGAACATTTTAAAACGTTACATAATAAAACATTTTTTGAATAATGTTCTTATAACCAAGCAATGCAACGTGTAAAAAAACTGGGCATTTTGAACATTTCCTAGGACAATTAAATACAATTTTTCTTACTTGGGAAATGTTGGAAAAATTTTAGCCAGGATTTTCTTTTTCCCAGCCAAAATAAACAGTGTATATAGCTTTAGTGTGAATTTAGTGTCTCTGTACATTTTGCAGTCAGAAAAGCATTTGAAAGTGAACAACTGAACAGGCCTCAGTGTTTCAACACCTGCTGTGTCCTGACGTGTGCCAGTCAGAGGACAAGACACGGTGAAACTGAGAGTGTGAAGCTCAGCAACAATTCTGACTATCCACAAAACAGAATGAGTTCACATGTAGAACAATCAAATTACGCCGGCGTGAAGCTGTAGGTAATAATAAATGCAATGGATTCTCAATGGATGCTGTGTCAGCCAACAGCTCAGATCTGATCACAAAACATTACATTTCATTTCTGACACGAGGGTGTGGTGACTCAAAATTAAACTCTTTTTAATCATGTGCACTAATCATTTATGACCAGAAACATCAATAAATTAACAGATTCTCGAAGAACAGAATGTTTAATTTATTAACAAGGTCATTCTTGACTCTTAGCGTTGACTAATTTTAGACAGGCTAGCAATAGCAAACTAGATTTGAAAGCACAAGGTCCCGCCCTCCTCCAACACATAAAAACATACAAAAACATTGACAGGCGACAGAACGTCCTATCATTGCACTCAGACCGAATGCAATGATTGGACGAACACTTTATGGTCCTGCACCTTCCACAGAAGATACATACAAATATATTAAGACACTTGCTATCAGGATGTGAAGAGACTTTCAACCAGCAAAACAAAAAATGTTTCTGGAAAAAATGGCACACGGCCTTTAAAGTTGACATTATCACTGTTGAGATTGTTATACTTTATGAACAACTGAATTAATGCCAGACAGGAAGCACATAAACAGTAAAGACTGTATGAAAAGCTTCACTGCCCACACACAGTAAAAACATTCTGTGTGACCTGCTGTAAGTTAAACAAATCCAGTAATAATCGTAATAAAAGTGGTAAATGTCAAAGGTCATTCAGCATGTATCCTAACATTATATTTCATATTTCCAACCCAGCCTCAATACCAAAATAATGAAAGCAGTTAATTGATCAAACAATACTTGATTGTCATGTGATTATTGTGATAAATCACATCATAATCACTGTTTCCATCAACCTCATTGTCTCTGAAAACATTTCAATAATTGAGTTCTGAGTTATGAAGAAACGTTTAGGCGAGGTGAGTTTCCAAATGCAAAATGGAGCTCATTAAAATTCATACCTGTCGGGAATCAAAATAGAAATGAAAAGGCAAAGCAGAAAACAGGGACAAAGACGCAGTGAGAAGCAATAGTTTCTTTTTACAGGGTGAGTAAACGTATCAGAACAGTATTTATAGAGTATTACAGAAAATCAGCTCTGTGTTTTGAAAGTCTCAAAGAGATGTTTAATTTACATCTGATTGATATCGATTAATTTACATATTCATTTACATCTAGTTAACTTGTTACTAAGTGCCTCTCCTCTCAGTATCTCTCAGAGAACTGATGCCTCTAAACTGGCCAGCTTCAGCAAATCAACTGATGCACTGGTTAAGTCAGCCAGTTACCAGGTTTTGACAGACAGCACTCTTCAGTTTGGTGTGCAGTATGTATCAGAGCGTCAGGAAGATGACTGTGGGCGGCACGTGACGTCTGAGGCTAAATTCTACTCACACAGCAGCGAGATCTTCTCACGAGCTCTGATGAAGTCAACATTCAGATCTGAACACCTGTGAGATGCTGGACCGCCCATTCACAAATTCTTCTGCCCAAATCGCTCTCTGAACGTAACAGAAATGAATTTTCTGCACTTTCACCACAGGCCCGTGAGAAAAAAATCACAGATGAGATCTCTTTAATATCTCAATTATTTCTGCTAGACGGCAATGAGATGAAATGGAAAGCAAATAGAAACTTCTGGAAGTCTCATGTGTCTCCTGAGAAAAAGACAAATGTCTGCATTCTTCAGAAGAGATCTCAACAGTACAATTAAAAAGTCAATATTATTACAGATTTAAATACATTTAAACTTTATTCATCAAATGTACCCAAATCTAGATTATTTAGCTACAAATTTAGCTGTATTATAACATTTGTTGCTGTTTTTTATTAAGCAACTATAAGAGAAACATCTGAGATAAAGTTGACACTTAAATAAAACACAACCGAGATCTCCATCAAAGCTCCTGAGCTAAGAAAGAGAGACAGCCATGAAAACTATCCTCTGAAGATCCTGAAATACACATATTCTGTGTTCTTGATAACTGTACCTGCCACTGAGCTTCCTGATATCAACAGAATGATTTCAGTGACTAACAAAACCTCAGGAACAGATTTATGAGGAAAAATCATTATTGATTTCTGTTCTTACAGACATTCAATCTCTTGAAGCTTTCCCAGAGGTCCTCTGCCTCTATTTTTGGACACATACTGCAAGATCCTCTCAGATCAGAAAGTGTTGAGCCAGCATTTAGCGATTCTTTAAGATATTCTTAAAGAACTTCAGTGGAACAGAGGTTCTGCAGTGCTTCAGAAACCAATTATGAAAAACATGCCCAAGACAAGAGGGCCAAACTCAAAATATGCAAAAGCCAAGGCGATTTATTTCTGCTCTTGCTCAGAAACTCCTTTGAGAGGGCATCTCCCAACACCTCAAGATTTGTGCGAATGAGGCTCCTCCACACGCTGTCACACATCATTATCTCCACAAAAAGAAAGCCAGCAAATGGAAACAATAGCAGAAAAACTCATTTTGCATTGAGATTACACTGTCGGCTCACATCTGCCACCACGTCTTCCAGCAGTTACGTAACATGTCATGCACTGTTTTGTTAATTTTTTTAACGATGAATGCTGTGGACATAATGAGATCTAGTTTACAGTACATGATTATTTTACAGTTATTTTACATGTTATTTTAATAGCTCGTTATCTCCAAATGTCCCCTTTCACTTTCTCTCCCGCACATCACATTTACATTAAAGGATAATTATTTTTCTCTGCATTGGGCTCTTGTTTTGTTCCACGGCACCAGATATTACTAAAATAAATACTATACACACACACACACACACACACATATATAAACACACATACCTCATACCAGACAATAAATGCTTTTGCTTTGAATAATTCTTCTAACCACAAATGAAACCACCTTGTTTTAAAAATCTTCTGTGAAAATCTTCTATATCTTCTACAAATGTTGGTTTCTTTTGCTCTGATGACATCAGCTGCATGAAGATAGCCTGATGATCTCTGATATAACCTGAGAATCTTCAGAAAACATCTTGTGGATGTATGACCTTCTGCACAGTTAAATGTCAAAGCTCACAGTCAATGAAACACTACAGCATCTAAAATATTTCTGTGCTTAAACAATCTTCTTTTAAACATTCTTATTTGTGCTTAAATTAAACCAAAAACACTCCGTGCTTATGAATCTGTCCATCAGACCTTCGCTCCAAACCCCCAACACACACACACACACACATACTGTCATTTTTGAGCCTCTTAAATTCAAACACAAAATCATTGACTGTATCTGCAGGACGAGACCTGAATCCAACAGTTTCTAAATATCAAAGATATTAAGGGTTTCAAATGCTGTCAGCAGTTTGTTATTTTTAACACATAATCAAGTTCTACAACAAAATATCTTTCACACAGACTTTCGACCATCATTCAAAATAAAAGAATGAAGATCAGAAAAAAAGTGTATTAATAATTTTAAGCATTTAGACTGAACAATATGAATTCTCTAAAACATTATATCTAGCTGTATTTCTCATTCTCTAAACATCATTCTTACTAAGTAACAAAGTTAGATGAGCAGTCATGTAGTCTGTACAGTTTCTCTGATCATAATATTAGTTGCATCATGAGTTCATGCTGTTACAAACATTGGCACTCTTAGACGAGGTTTTCTTACCCATGTCGGTACTAGAAGGCTGCCGGGTCTCTCTAATAAATTAGGTTGGTGTTTGCCGGCTGCGTTCATCTCCCATGCAGCCTGTGTTTCGGTCCACTTCAGTCATGCACTCGATCAGTCATTTATATCCAGTGATGCCCGTTCAGCGCATTGGAGAGCCCGGGCATCGCGCTCAGCCTGTTGGGAAGGACGCGGCGGCAACACCATAAAACGCAAGTTGCTCCGGGGTCCAGCATCCAAACCGACTTGAAGGAGATCAGCGGCTCTTCTGAATCCCGAATCAAGGGTGATTTCTGGAGAATGCTCGGTGCTAAAGAGACATCCGTGCCTGGATACAGGGCTGGAGAAAGTGATGCGGTTATTCCTTCAGCTGGTCCGGCTGCTCAGTGAATGTGTGACGCTGGAGGTTCGGAGCGCAAATGTTGAGCGCGTTTTCTCCACCTGCTGCCTCGAAATGAGCTGCTCAGCTCGGGCTGGGCTTTAACCCATCCCTGACTGCGCTATACATATCCCTGCATGCTGATCTCATATTAAACAACGAAGTGAGTCAATTGGTTAGTGATTTAGTTTCCTGAAGAAGCTGTTAGACTAGTTTCAGCATAACTCTGCTAAGCATTAAGATAGATCGTTTACTAAAATCCTTAATGTAAACTTAAAATTAGTTGATAATTTACTTTAAAATATTCTAATGAAAGGCAGGGTGGACAATCTTTCCAGAAGCAGGATAGGCTGGTTGAAAGTAAATATATTTCATAATATATATAATTTATGTATATAGTGTGGAAAGAAAAGGACTATAAAATGTTTGTCCAATCGTTGCATTTGGTCTAAATGCAATGATAGGATGTCCTACTTGTTAAGCTTTATATTTGCATACCTCTGCACAATTTGGAGGAGGTGTGGCTTTGGAGATCTCTCTGAAGGGAAGGCGGGAACTTATGCTTTCAACGTTAGCTTGCTTTTGCTAGCCTCTCTGAAATTGTGTACCCTACTTTTAACAAAGACTGGCAAAGCCAGTCCATGCTAGATCAGTGTGTGAACATAATGAAAGTGATTTTAAATCTGCTTTGATTTACACTGTGTACAGCATTTTCATTCCCTAAATGCATTTGTAAAATAGGCGGAGGTGTTGTCACAGCACTCTGCCCATGTTTACGAGACTTCCTTTCAATTTCAGTGTTCAGTGGCCAAAATAATGTGCCATTGACCTAATTATTGTTTGCACTCCAGTGTGGAGATCAGAAGTCTCAGGTGCAGTCTGATAACATGAGACGAGTAATTAAACACTGAATGCAGAGAGTCAACAAGAAACTAGTGTCAGAACAATATTACAGCACTTCAGCTCAAATTATTCAAGCATCTTATGTGTAAGAACTTGTTTGGTCTAAAAAAGGGATCGTTCGTTTAAAAAACCAAAATGCTGTGGTCTATGTACTGGCCTTGTCTTTAAAGGAATAGTTTCGGCAAAAATGAAAATTCCTCATCATTTACTCACCCCCATGACTTCTCATAAGACATGACGTTTTTGCCTGATGAACACACAGAAGATATTTTAAAAAACGCTGGTAACCAAACAACAGTGGCACCCATTGACTTCCATTGTATGGACACAAAATCACTGAAACATTTCTCAAAATATCTTGTAGGTCTGGAATGTCATGAGGGGAAACGTTCATTTTGGGGTGAACTATCCCTTTATGGGTTACAAAGAACCTACACCATATAACAGCCACCCACTGCCACAAAGCAATTTAGTGTTTGCCGTGACGCAAGCCTTTAATAATAGCCCATCACATGATGTCCGGGCTGTCAAATTTCAGTGGCCATTTTCAGGTACCCCGAGCAGCCGCCGGTTCTTTCACAAACCCTCAATGGCTGCTGTGTGCGCCGCGTGACGGCTCTTAGTGTCTTGGATTCGCTTCCTAATGCGATCACACGTACAGGGTGAAGCAGTGAGGGAGGTAAAGGGCATCCGGGCAACAGGCCAAGCTTACATCCAACAGTGCAGCCCCTGTAAAAAACACTGGGTACCGTCAGCTAAATGGTCTTACTGATAAACATTCGTTTCACATAAGGACCTGACAGAAGTGCTCCTAAAAACAACCGGGCAGAGAAACAGAAGGAAGTCAGAAGGAAAAGCAACCCAGCTAACAATTTTGGGTTTTAGTAACGTTTTCCCAGCGTTTACATTAAGTAACAAAAACGTTACAATACAAATGTGAAAGTTCTAGGAATGTTAAAAATGTCCGTTTTTTTTAGACTGTTATAGATTAGTTGAGTTAGAACTTTATAATTGTGTAACTTTTAAAAACACTCCACTAACAACTTTATAATCACGGTTTTGATGTAAATGATATATAACGTTAAAAATATGTTTAACTACTGTTACTACAAGAACATTTTGATAACTTTGAGAGAACTTAGAGAACGTTCTGGGGAATTAAACTCACATCACACTTCTCTTGATGCACTGAGCGAAAAGCAACATGACAAAACACTTACCAGAGATGAGAAACACTTTTGCGAGCGCGTGCGAGTCCGTTCAGCCGTGGTGGTTATTCTGCATGTCAGGTTGAGGGTCTAAAGGTTGAGAGAACAGTTTCACAGGAAAGCTGCATCAACAGTTTAGCATTGAGGCTTAATTACCCTCACAAACATATTTCACACGCACTAAAACAACATACAGTCTTCAGCAAAACATTCAACTATTAATGGACACATAAATAGCAAGAAACATTGTGCAGTTACTACATGTTTATTTGTAAAATGTGCTTTCAAAACACAGACGTTTCCGCATGTTCCGGTTGTTTGTGTTCGTCTCATGATAGTTTCAGTCCAGGCAGTTTTCCTTCAGGTTTAAAATGGCATGAATATATTTATATATATGAGGTTGTGGGTGAAGTAATTGCCAGGAAAGAAACATAAGCTACAGTAGGTGGTGAAAAGATGATGGTGGGCAGATTGTAAAAGCAAAACAATTTGACTGTAAGATCTTCATATCACGTGACACTCACTGCTTACCAGGAACAGAGAACAACACAGGACACAAAACGCCTAAACGGTGCCATTTTCTATCATTAGCATTAAATAATCATTTATTTCACATGTACAATTATTCATTTAGCTGTTATCCAAAGCAACTTACAAAG
>JAZGTK010016122.1:0-12877 GCA_036877625.1 Ambastaia sidthimunki
AGAAAATCATTGTGGCGAAAGTTATTCTTGAGAGTTTGTTTAGGTGGCTGAAAACTCTGGCCAATAAAAGAGATTTTGTGTGTGTGGAGAGTCGGTGTGACTCACAGTCTGATTAATAAACGTCTGGCTTGTTTCTCATGTAGCTGGAGTTATTGGAAGTCAGAAGACAGCAAGAGGAAGAAGAGAGGAAGAGGAAGCCACCCACACCTGAACCCGTGCAGGCGCCGGACGCAGACGCACAGCAGCGGTGAGACACTCAACACACACACCTGAACACACACACACCTGAACCTGTTCAAACGTAGGACTGGATTTCTTGTCATTCATTTTAATATGGCATTCAGTTATATATTAAGTGACACAGATGGTTATAGATGACATTTTGCCATCATTTATTTTCAGGTAAATTGATGTTGTTTTACAGATGTTTTCTTTAAATATCACTGAATAAGACACAGATGTTAAATATCATCAGGACAGTGTGTCTGTGGAGATGTAACCTGTGTGTTGTGTGTGTGTTGACAGGGCAGGAGAGCAGATCGCTCAGAACGGACTGGCGTCAGACCAGGACTCTCCACGGGTTAGTTATCGCTCCTGTACCTACCCACAATACACCACCAGTCAACAGACCCCACGGACTACTGGTCAGGGACATTAACTTTACCCATAATGCTCTCTGATGATCCCAGATCAGACACCTTTGAGTCTGAGCAGTTATCAGTGTATTTTATAAAGAATAATCCACATTGTATTTTAAGTGTGGTGTGACTCAGACGTGTTGTGCTATAAAAGAGTAACAAATCAAGAGAGTAAATGTTTAGAGACTGTTCTGGGTTCAGTGTCTGTGGCATGTGATTAATTATTACAGAAAATAATTTGGACTCGTTGCCCAGACTGTATAAAGAAGCAGAAATTACATTTATAGTAATAGACTTACAGCAGAAATCTGTGGGACTGACATGTAAAGCTCACAGTTTCTGTTGAAGCACTTATTATATTCTATATAGAAATGTGTTAACTGATCTCAGAGTTTGAGGAAGGAGTCAAAACTATTTTCTGTTTTAATGAATATGATGTCACATATATTGTGCATAGAGCTAAAGTTAAACCTGGAACATTTCTTTAACGTAATTACTTCATTAGGGTAATTAAGTGCATATTTGAGGTGTTAAATAATATCTGGCATTTTTAATATCATAGTTTTGCTTTTGCTTTTATTTTCTTTGTGCTTGTGAAACTGACGTGTGTTCTTCTGTTTTGAGATGTAGTAAAGGTTTCGTTTTACTTTTATTTGAGGTGATTTTCCCCTAAATGTTGCAGTTGTAACTCTCTTATCAGTGTGGACACACTTCCTATATTTACCAGCAACGTTCACTGACAATAAATGAACATTTCCGTTCTCTTCTGTTGGTATGTTGTATCTGTGCAGTATAAGACTGTTGTTTTGTCTATAACTTCTTTTGTTATTGTTAAGTTGTGCTTTTGTCTTGTTTGTTTGGTTCTGTTTTGAGAGTTTATTTGTTTCTCAGATTTCAAATGTTTGCTTTATCAGGCAGAAGCTTTGAGAGGCTGTTGATGAAAATATTGAAGGTCTCACTGATGATTTAAGTGTTTAGACAATGAAACTGGTGAATTAATGAGACAGTGGTTTAAAGATTTGTGTGAGTTCTGCATTAAACTGGATTTAGTGGAGCAGGACGCGGTCGAGGCCGTCAGACTGTGGTACAGTAAATCTTCTGTGTGCAAGCATGATGTTTTAAATCAGTTCAAAAACATCAAGAGTGAAGAAATGAACTGAATAATGTTTGGATTTCTTTGACATTTCCTAAAGTTATGCCGTGACAGTAGATCTCTAGTTTTCCATCTTGCATGTTATGTTGTCATTATTTCATGCTCTTTTCCATGAGATTCTCATCTGCAGTTTATAGTTTTTTCACTGGCCCTAAATCACACATTATTTACCTCCTGATTCTGAAACTGTTCCTTCAGAACTGATCATGAGTGTTTGTTACTGTGTGATGTGTGTGATATACTCGAGTAGAAAACTAGCCTCTGCTTTCCTGACAGTAATTCTGCAGTGTGTGTGTCAGTGTGTTTGACTGTGTTTGATGCGGGTGTAACATCAGGCCGTGTGTTCACAGGATGGTGTGGATGGGGAGATGAACGGAGTGGCTGAGAGAAGCTCAAAGGAAGCGAGTCCCGTCCCGTCTCCGACCGCAGAGAGACGAGCTAAAGGCAGTCAGTCCGCCACACTGCCGGCTAAAAGTCAAGAGACACCTTCAGCCCAGCTGGAGGGATTCTTACATCGCAAACATGAGTGGGAGGGACACAACAAGAAGGCATCCAGCAGGTGAAGATCAGAGTTTTAGTGTCTGAATCTCACTGCATTAGATTTTAAAGCAAATGGCATCTGCATGCAAACGGTGCTGGAGTTATTTTCAGAAATCATTTTTCTCAGCAATGACAGTTAAGCAGCTGTTGATTTTCAGTCAGTTCTCAAGTTCACACCGGCGTCTATCAGAGTAACCACAGATCAACACATTGACTATGACCAATTAACTCTGTACTTTACACTTGCTTTCTCATCTTGTAGTCTAATGTAATGAAAGGTGTGTTCAGGTGACTTAGATCCAAATGCTTTTTCATGTCTCTTTGCTTCACACTGAAGCGGTGAGTAAAGAAGGTGGCTAATGAATCAGTCTGTTTAAAGAGTACAAGATTATCTCACACCATCACAGAAGCTGCTGAACTGATCGCAGCATCTGGATTTGAGTGAAACACATGGTGAGCAGGTGTCATGACTAAATGTTTCTCGTCACAGATCCTGGCATAACGTGTACTGTGTCATCAATAATCATGAGATGGGCTTCTACAAGGACAATAAGACCGCGGGTCAGGGCATCCCGTACCACAACGAGATCCCCATCAGTCTGAAAGAGGCTGTCTGCGAGGTGGCACTGGACTACAAGAAGAAGAAACATGTTTTCAAGCTTCGGTGAGAGAGACGTCATGTCTAAATCATGAGCAGAAGTTTCTCCTCTGATGTTTCCTGTCATTACATCTGCTGTTCTTCTTCACAGAGTCACGGATGGAAACGAGTATCTCTTCCAAGCCAAAGATGATGTAAGATGTCATTTCTGTCACATTTCTTCTTTTTCACAGCACAGTCCAAACAAGCTCTGCAGATCCTCAGCACAGAACCCTTCAGCACTGATACAGCAGAATACATGCATATGTGTGCATGTCATAAACACGTACTGTATGTGTGCAGGGCTATAGTAGAAACTTTAGTGGATGGTTTAGTAGACAGATTGTAGACAGTGTTGAGTCAATGCAAATAAGTGAATATACACAGTGTGCAGCACATGACAGGCAGGATGACTGTGATTATTGACTGCTGCTGTCTGCGTCATGTTTGAAGGAGGAGATGAACACCTGGATTCAGGCCATTCAGAACGCAGGCAGCGCGTCTTCATCCTCTGAGAAATCTGAGATCACTCCTAGCAACCAGAGCACCCCCGTCTCCAGCCGCGCCCACACGCTCCCGGCAACCGTCACCCTGACGACCGAGTCCAGCCCCGGCAAACGCGAGAAAGACAAAGAAAAGGATAAAGAGAAACGCTTCAGCCTGTTCAGCAAGAAGAAGCAGTAGACGACGGTTCCCACGGCAACGGAACATTCGATTCTTTCATTTCCTTAATTCTTTTACAAGTTCTCCTAATTTCGCTTCTCTGTTCGTTGTCATTTTTGTGTCTGCCCACCTCCAGTGATATCCCAGCATGCAAAGCTCATGAAGATGCCACACTCCGTGCCTAGATACCCCACTAATTGGGTTCCAAAGTTGTATAAAAGTGGAAAAATTGATACGGTAAAAAAATAATTTTTAGCTAGAGTGTGCTGTGCTTTGGGAATTTTCCCAGTTAGAATCCCGATTTGATGTTTGAAGGACCAGA
This sequence comes from Ambastaia sidthimunki, assembly GCA_036877625.1. Taxonomy (NCBI): domain Eukaryota; kingdom Metazoa; phylum Chordata; class Actinopteri; order Cypriniformes; family Botiidae; genus Ambastaia; species Ambastaia sidthimunki. Next base: position 3,954 of record JAZGTK010016122.1, read on the forward strand.
TGTGTTTTTTTACGCTCTTATGTTTCTATTGCCATTGCTTTTGAAATCTACCCTACAATTCCTGAATATTGCTTATTGTTTTTTGTGACTGCGTGTCATTGAGGGGTCTGGATATTTAAAACATTTTCCTCAATTTTGTGAGGCTGTCTTGGAGAGGTGACAAATCTCTATTGTTAGGGAACAAGACAGTAATGCTTCAAAACGATTCCATGTTCTTCTTCCGCCCGCAGGTGGCCGGAAGAATAAAATTCCTTGCTGACAAACATCACAGAATTCCATTTGCAAGTAGCTACGCCATGTTTTGTCAAAATTTGCCTTGTAACAAGTATAAGCTATAAAAAGATACTTGCTAATAAGAAAGTAGATTAACATGCGCTTGAGGGCTGAAAGTCGTGTATAATTTGATCAGATGAAGGTGGATCGTACCAAACGCTTTCATGAGCTGTACGATTGTTTGCTATATACAGAGAACTAGTAACCTGAATAATTTCTCATAATTGTTTCTTTTTGTTTTTCCCTATTTGTTAATTGTCATTTCTCTTGGGTTTTATCATAATATATGTTTCAAATAATTCTAGTACAGAGTATAAAAATTAGATGTATTATAAACACAAAGCATCAATGTTAAGTAAACAGTGGAACATTTACTGGTTTAAAGGTAAAGTTAATCCAACAAAAAATGTTAAAAAAGAACAAAAAAAAATAATGGTTAATTGCTTGTGAGCTTTAGCACTAAACATTATCTTTCCTTTTATTTTCTGGTTTGGCTTCATCTCGCTGTTCTGCTCTTTGATACATAGTTGCGCATCCCTCCGTCACTGTATCTATTGTAATGAGAATTTACATCTACTGCACAACAAACGCAACATATTAGGAATGAAATACTTTGCGCTGTCGGGCGTCTTGAGTGCATATAGATCCTCTGACCCGACACTCAGATGTATGAAACTGCACCTGTAGACTTTAACCCCGCCCCCTGCCCCGCCCTGTTCAATATGTGCGATGTCATTAAATGCTTTTAAACATTACAGCATCGTTTGACTCGTCTGTTGGATTGACTGCAGTGCGATTGTGTTTGTGGGGGGATGTAATGGAGTGTATGTTGTGAATAACAATGTTAACATGGTTTATGGGGACCCTTCCTGTGTCCTCAAACTAAATAGCTTTAAAAAAACTTACTAAATGGGGATGTCAGAGGTTTTCTGGGTTAGGTTTAGGGTTGGGAATATGTCCAGTATAAAGAAACATTACATGTGCCAAAGTGTGTGTGTGTGTGTGTGTGATTTATCAATTTGTCAACTTTTTGTTGATAAATGTGTATTTATTTTACTGCTGAGGTGGAGTTTAGGGTGAGATAATAAGTTGTTAAACAGGTTCACACTTTACACCATCTGCTGACACCATATGTTTCAGATCAGTTGATGACACAACATCACAGCCCACCAGAACCTCTGACCCAGAATCAACACAGCAGAAGATCTTCCTGCTACACACTTTAACAACTCAGATCAATTAGAAGCTTTTTGTAAGTATAGATGAGGGCATATATTACATGATCCTCCAGTAATTTAATTACTAAGTTAGTGTATTTGAATGAAATAAGCTGAGTTTAAAAGATGGATTTACTCAGACTCGACCCAATTTAAGACTCGAAATATTCACTTATATCAAGTGTGTGTTGTTCTGCATCATTTTACACTGAATACACGTTTCTTCCACTGATATAAAAACAATGATTTTTAAAGTCATACATTTCTTAAGGCATAATCGTGATTATTGATAGTTTACTCTTTTTAAAATATTTCTTTGTTTCATTTGATAATTTCATAATCAGATCTTGTGTGGGGTTTTGCCTTTTGTTAGATGTACAGGAAGCAGATTTGTTAGAAACATCTCATCCTGTACCGGTTTGGCTTAAGTGACATTCTGAAGTAAATAATGGGTTAATTTATTCTCCTGCTGTAATATTCTGGCTACAGTCTGAAATACTGACACTTCATGAAATCATACGTGTGTTATTGACTTTAAATGTGGCAGATTTTCTTGAGTCATTCATTCTCGTTTCAGCGGCAGCGGGACTCGTGGGATTTCCTTCCGCTGGGGAATGCTGGGAAATCCTGCCCGTGTCCTCCCGGTGACCGTGGACATGTCCGTTCACACGTGAAATACGCCTCAGTTAATGCGGGCTCTCGGGTTTCTGATTTCAGCCCGTATCTCGTGTCTTAAAGAGGCTTTTATCGTGTAGAGCTTTACATCTGCAACAGCGCATTTGACTGCGTTCTGCTTTGAAAAGATAGTGATTTATACATGTTAAAATGAAAAGCAACGATAGTATCTCTCATAGAATTTGTCATCGTTTGGAACTGATGTAAAAAAAACCTCTATATCAAACCATAACGAATAAAGTGACATTTGCGGATTATTTATAAATCATTAATCCAAACCATGATATGTTTTTAAAGGTAAATGTACTATATAATTGCATTTATAACGTAATATGTCTTCTTTTCCCTCTCGGAGGTGTATGTTAAGAATGTTCCCGTATGTTCAGTACGCTGGACAGCGCAGTGCTGAATCATGGGATTTGTAGTAAATTTCCCGCAGTCTCGCCGGCACTTAACTGGCAACGAAGACCGTTTAAAACTACACGACCCGTGATCCTTTGCGCCAGTTGCTTTCTCTGATCGTCGACATCATCAGGCCACAAGGCGTCGTAGTAACCAAGCCGAACGGGTTACTAGAAACCAGGAATCATATTCACCAAAACATTACGTCAATAACGCAACTTAGAGCTGCTTTGAAGCTCCGCCGCTGCGCTAAAGACGCTGTGGAGGCATTAATCCACCTAAACCAGCTTCTGTGGCTCTTTCCCTCCGTTCAGAATGAGGATTTCTGGATTTCAGAGCCGGTTGTTGATGCTTCAATGATTCAAATCACAAAACGATTAGAGGAGTTTGCGTGAGGCTCAGTGAGAATCGAAGAGCTTTGGCCGAAAGTTGAAGGCGCTTTTGAGGAAGGCGTGATCCGTGGCGGTCGACAAGCGTCTTGAAATTCTGGAGGCAAATATTCTCCTTCAGATCATCTCGATGCTCTGCTGGTTTTCAGGTTTCTCTCCTTCCTAAAGACCGATCTCTGAAAGCCTCGAATCCATCCAAACCTGAAGACGCTGGATGTCCAGCTTGTAGATGCGGATGAAGATGTAGATGGATTTGCAGATCAGCTGCTAGTAGAGTTGGTTGGTTGGTTCATGGTAAGGTGCGGATTTAACGTGCGTAATGCAATAACTTGTAGATGCAACCAGCTGGTCCATTTGGAATCACAACTGTTTCATGCTTTTATCTTGCCTGTATTTTATGCTGCAGTTTGGTTCCTTTAACCTGCTTCCAAATATTTCATGTTTCTCGTCGTTTCATTCTGATTTCTTCATGACACCCGTTGGGATCTTCACACGCCGTCTGCTGTGCAGGTGACCCGACGGTGGCCGTCCTTTATTTTGAGTTATGGTGCTCATCCTGCATGCATGAACTTGAAGGGGGCATTAAATGGTGGCAGTGCCGTAGGGTTGGTGTTGCCTAGTGGTTAAATATCTGAGACTGAAAGGTTGCAGGTTCAAACCCTGAAATAGGTGATCCATCACTGCTGTGCACAGACCTGAGAGAAACTGACCATATATAAAGTGTGCTGTTAGTCAGCTAGATGAATTTGTGAATTGTAGCCCATTAGAAGCATGGCCGATAAGACAGCCCCCCGCTGCCAGCTGAGACTGGAGTGGATTCATGGATACAGAGGTCACCAGTGCAGGAATAACCTGTACTACACCGCCGGGAAGGAGATTGTGTATTTTGTGGCTGGAGTGGGCGTGGTTTACAACACCAGGGAACACACCCAAAAGTTTTATCTGGGACACAACGATGACATCATTAGGTAAGAAGTTCTTCACAAATATCTTCTGTACTTTCCACCGATGTGTGTTCTGTGTGTTTTCTTTATATAGAAGAAAAACAGCCAAGTTTGCTTTTTACAGTCGACCAAAAACCCAAAAAGTAATGGCCTGATTTATATGGGACTTTCAAACACTGTGAAGTGTAATGTGGTGTTCAGTTTGTACCATGCCAGCCTTATTTAGAACCACCACGGTCATTGATCTGGTGTATTTTGTATTTGTTTGTGGTTGTTTTATGTATTTGTTAGTTAGTTTGTTTGCAGCATGTATAGTGTTTCAACAGTTGCTGCTTTATTGTAAAATCGTTTGTATCTGATTCACAGCAAACACCTGATGCTATCTGAACGTTTGCATTGGCATTCTTATCAGACTGCCGCTCACAGACGGATCGATGCTTTAGAGTGTTACGTGACGGCCCCTAACAGACGAAGGGTCCGGGGCCCTTCATAGAGTTACAAACACCAGTTATTGAATGACAAAAACATTTTGCACTGAAAACTTTGGGCTGCTGGAGTTCATAATGGAATATGACTGTTAGTTGAGCTAAATGCAGGCATAGCACTTTCACTGTTAAAAGCCTTTTCATGTTCAGCAAAAAGCTACGCAGAATTTCTCCTCAGGGGTAAAATGAGAAAATGATCAGGATTTTTTCAACCTCTCGTCTCCAGGTGAACCCAGAACAGTGGACTTTTGTTTCTGACAGGGACAAAGAGAAAATTAAAACTGTTGTATAAAGAGTTTGTTTAGAATCTGCTAGTTGAGTAAAATCATTTTTTATTGGTGTTTGCCAGAGCAATTATCAATCTGTTTATTGCTTGTATTTATGGTTGGGAATTTGAACGATCTTCTAACATTGAGAGTGACAGAGATGAATGATCCTCAGATTTGTTGAGGAAAGATGTGATGTTATAGACACACATTGAAGGAGAGCTAAGACACATCAGCCAGGCTTGAAGCATTTTGACCTTCTGTACGATCACAAGGGTTTTCTGGATGGTTGCGTACTGAAAACAAGACATTACAAATCACCCAGAACACATTATTTTCTGCATAGCAACACCCTGGCAACCACACCATCACAAAAAAACAAGCAGATTTAACAATGTTTGATTCCATTTACATTTTCCCAACTGTCAAATCGTCAAAAAGACTTCCTGGCTGAGCAGAAAACAAAAGCTGTGTTTGTGCCCGAGGATCAAACGCTGTTCTTATCATCTTGCCCAGATTTTCAGCCAACTGTTCGCCTGGACTGCTTGTGCTGATATTTCTGCCCTGTTTGTTTATAATGAGCTTCAGCTGAGTTTGGTGCAGGTTACTGTGTGTAAATGATGGGGTGTAAACTATGGGATGGTGGGAGCTTTCAGGGTGATGATGATTAGTGTTAATTGTCTCATGTGTCCCATCATCTCGTTTAGCAGGTTTCTGTGTCACTAGAAAGAGGTTTTGCGTAGAAGAGGACAGCACTGATGAATCTCAAGAGAAACATTCACCACAGAGTCAACAGAGATTCAAAGCCTGTCTGTAGTACGGCCTGTTTTGCATTGACATTATTGTCTTGACAACCTTCAAGAACCAAGAATATTTTATCCCCAACATTTTAAACATTGTGTTTTCATTGACTCATATTAATCATCCAAAATCAGGCTTTAAAAAAACATTTCATCTTTTATTTTTGAGTTGAAATATGACCTGGACATCTTCATAGACTTCATGAGAGATACACAAATATTGCTTATGGAAACTATTGCTGGTTCCAGTCAGTGTTGGTGATTTCTGACAGATTGTGTTATATTAGAACACACACACACACACGGTCATGCTGGAGTCTGCAGAGCGAGTGTATTAACCCAGTTCATTTCATTGCCTGAGGGGAAAATTTGCTATTAAAGTCATTTTAGCAGTACTATAAAGAAACATGCATGATGCTTGTGGCACAAGCTATAAATGTGCTTTTACGTCACTGAAGAGATGAATTAATAAACTTACAGAGGGACACTTTGGGCTGAAGTCTGGTGTGACTGGTGTCTGCTGTTAATATTCTTCATACTACAATAACCGTTTAAAGAAACAGACTTTGAGCACATATTGTTTTTGGCTGTGTAGATTTCTTGACTGTATGATTTGCGTTTATACTTACATTATTCTAATGAACAGATTCTGCTCAGTCACTTTATTCTTGAGTTAAAAATAGAACAAAATTTTGGGGCAAGTATAAGTGGAAATTTATATTAGCAGTATGAGAGTTTGGCTTATTGTTGTGCAGTGTTTTATAGAAGATTGTATATATGAAATATGGTTTTCCTGAAGGGAATAGCAGAGATTATAGAACAGCAAAACACAGTGTTAAAGTTTGAGGTTGAAGTAGTGCTAATCTGTGCTGATAACACTGGTAGTGAGTTGTTGGTGGTTGCCATGGTGTTGCTGTGTGGTTACTGAGATACTCTGAGTGGTTTTTAGCATCATTATGTGGTTGCTATGTTGTGATCTCTTGATATAGCTACTGTCAGTTCTTCACTCTTTAATTTCTGATTACCAATATTGATCATTCAACAGCAGAGATCTCCACAAACCACATGACGTGAGGTATCACTCAGACTGCAAATTCACATTCATTCACATCACTCAACAGCAAATATTGTGATTCCTGCTTTACCAAAGAAATGTTTGAGGAATATCAGAAGAGTTACAAGATTCTGACCAGCAGAAATGAGTTCAGACATTTTCAGACACATGACGTCCTGACAGACATTCCCATTACACTCTCTCTCTTCCTCTCTCTGTCTCTCTCTGTCTCTCTCTGTCTCTCTCTCTCTCTCTCTCTCTCTCAGCCTTGGGCTTCTGTTCACTGGTGTTCATTTGTAGAATGCAAATCTTACCCACAATCCTTCAGATGTTCAGTGATTCAAAATTCCAGCTTGACGCCCAGAGAGGGTGATGAGTAAAGTGCCCTCGGGCGTCACCCCCCCCCATCGCCCCCCACCCCCCAACCAAACACACACACACACACACACACACTCAGGCTTGATGGGTGATATTTCACTACAGGATCACAGAAACAATAGCTTATTGTAGTCTGTTTCTGTTCTGAAGCTGTTATGTTTGTGACATTCTTCTTTGTTGCTGAAGCTGATGAGTGTAGTTTCGGTTTATTGATTTCAGGGTTCAAGTTCAGCTCTTTTTGGACACGTCTTCATTGATTTATCGATAAGATAGAATATCTGAGTGAAAGTGAATTTGGGATCTCTGAAAATGTGATCTTGATTTGAAAAACAGGAGAGAAAGGATGTGCATGAATTTTATTGCTGTTTAGAGGGAGTAATTGAGATATTAAAGAGTCTCATTAGTGATTTTACTCTCTGACACACATCTGTAAGTTCATTGGCACATCAGAGCTGCTGCTGTGAATTTCCTGCCAACACACATGGAGAGACTTTGATCTTTCTGCAAACTCTCTCTCTCTCTCTCACACACACACACACACACACACACACACACACACACACACACACACACACACACACACACACACACACACACACACTGGCAGGGAGTTCAGCCCTGTTTATTCTGCCTGTGATCTGCATTTGGAAGGAAACTTGTGTTCTGTTACGGTGCTGATGCGGATGGCTCAGTTGAGGGTGATGATACAGATGCAGGAAATGTCACAGGCTGCAGGAAATCACTGTTTTCAAACGCTTTACCCTTTGCACATGCTAAATAATGCAAGTGTTACGACTTCACTTTAAATGTACAGTCTACAGTCTAGTCTTTCTCTGCCAGGAAAGTGGATGGAGACGATTGTCCAGCTAACAATTTGAGGTTGTAAGAATGTTTCTCTAATATTTCCATTAAGTTATGAAAACATTAAAAACATATTTATGAAAGTTATCTCATCTCCACACTGATCCCACAACTGTCTCTCTCTCTCTCTCTCTCTCTCTCTCTCTCTCTCTCTNTTAGCAGTACTATAAGGAAACATGCATGATTCTTTCTCTCTCTCTCTTGTGTTTTCAGTCTGGCTCTTCATCCTGATAAGATCCAGGTGGCCACAGGTCAGGTTGGGAAGGATCCGTTTATCTGTGTGTGGGATTCGTACTCTCTGAGCACAGTGTCCATACTGAGGGACGTTCACACTCACGGTGTGGCGTGTCTGGCATTTGATTCTGATGGGCAGGTGAGAGACCCCAGCACGACATTAAACTAAAAACAGTTTATGGTGTCAGCAGTTTGGTCTGGTGGGTGTAATTGGTTAATTAGCTGAACTACCAGTTGGCAAATCTTGTTTTAACGTGGTAGACCCAGTTGTTCCAAACATTTTCAAAAACAATCATACAAAATCACAAAATCTTTCTTTACAGCAGGGAACAACAAGAACTTGGTATCACAGCAACAAGAACCCTCCACTATGAGTTCAGTCTGTTTCTTCTGTGATGGTTTGTGTCTTGTGTTCTCTTTCTGCAGCGGTTAGCTTCTGTCGGGCTCGATGCCAAAAACACTGTGTGTGTTTGGGACTGGAAAAAAGGGCGGGTCTTAGCCAGCGCAACGGGACATTCTGATAGGGTAAGAGCAGAACGGACTGTTCTTCGAAACGGTGCGGTTAATTACAATGAAACTGCTGAATCAAGATTTTATTAATAATGCCAGAAAGATGAAAACAGCTAGAAAAATGCCTGACTATTAAATCAAAGCAAAGCCGTATATACCCATACAGTTTCATGCCGGGAAATGTTTCCATAGCGACAGATGCTATACCTCAATAACACGATTGAATAACTGTTAAAAGCGTTATGAAAAAGTTATTGTTACGTTACAGCACGAAGGAGCTTTTCATACATTTTAATGCTTGATGTGACACTGATAAAGGCACACACACACACACACAAAATATGTGTTCACAAAGCAGCTTAGTGTAACCACTGACACTAGAACAGTCCCTGTGGTGCTATTAAAACCTTACAGCGCTCTCACTCTCTTGCTCTCT
>JAZGTK010016123.1:0-12876 GCA_036877625.1 Ambastaia sidthimunki
ACATACTGGAGGTGGGGAGGACAGCCCGGCAGAGTGGCGGGAGGGTGATCGGAGGCACCTGGAGGAAAGGTCCATTGTATGGGACAGGAGATGAGTTCAGTAGGGAGGATATTTTCTGGGGTTTTTGGTGCATCGTCCGGAGCATGAATGCGGGATAAGGCATCCTTCTCATTCTTGGATCCTGGACGATAGGAGATCTTGAAATTAAATCTTGTGAAGAAAAGTGCCCATCTAGCCTGGCAGGGTTTAAGTCGTTTGGCTTCTCTGAGATACTGTAAGTTCTTGTGATCTGTTAGGACAAGAAAGTGATGAGATGCCCCCTGCAACCAGTGCCTCCATTCCTCTAGGGCTAGTTTAATGGTGAGAAGTTCTCTGTTACCAATGTTGTAGTTCTTTTCCGCCGGGCTGAGCTTCCTGGAGAAGTAGGCACATGGATGGAGCTTCGCTGGTGTCCACTGCTGCTGTGAAAGGACCGCTCCTACTCCTGTGGTGGAGGCGTCCACTTCAACCACGAAAGGGAGGTCAGGGTGCACAAGGAGTGGAGCGGAGGTGAAGCCTTCTTGAGGCTAGAAAAAGCATCTGTGGCCTCAGGGGTCCAGGACATAGACTTGGGCTTACCACAAAGAAGATTAGTGAGGGGGCTTGAGATAGAGCTGTGGTTTGCAATGAAGCGACGGTAGAAATTTGAAAAACCCAGGAAGCGTTGAAGATCTTTGACCGTAGTGGGTATGGGCCAGGAGGTGATGGCTTCCACCTTCCTCTTGTCCATGTGGATGCCATTGTAATCTATCATGTAGCCTAGGAACTGGACAGAGGATTGATGGAACGAGCATTTTTCAGCCTTAAGATACAGGTTATACTTCCTGAGTTGTTGAAGGACCTCCGCAACGTGGTGGCGGTGTTCGGCCAGGCTCCGGGAGTAGATGAGTATATCATCAATATAGACTATAACAAAACAATGGAGAAACTCCCAGAGCACCTCATGCATAAAATCCTGGAAGATAGATGGAGCATTCACAAGACCACAGGGCATCACCTTGTATTCATAATTGCCTGTGGGGGTGATAAGGGCAGTCTTCCACTCGTCGCCCTTGCGTATGCAGAGGTCCAACTTGGTGAAAACAGTAGCACCATACAGATGTTCCAGGGCGGCTGTGACAAGGGGAAGAGGATATCTAAACTTTACAATCATTTGGTTAAGTGCTCAATAATCTATACAGGGCCGCAAGCCCCCATCCTTCTTGGCCACAAAGAAGAAGCTTGAGGCAGCAGGGGACATAGAGGGCACGATGTAACCCTGTTGGAGGGCTTCCTGGATGTATTCCTCCATGGCCTTCTGCTCAGGAAGCGACAGAGGATAGATCTTACCACGGGGCACTGGCTCACCCAGAATGAGATCGATGGCACAGTCCCATGGTCAGTGAGGTGGTAGCTGGGCAGTGTTCTTGTGGCAAAAGACATAGAGGAAGTTTTTATAACAGTCCGGAATGTTGTCAAGTTGGTGCATTGAAGGGCTTTCAATAGAGGTGGTTAGAATGGGACATGTCTCTTGAGGGGGGGTTACAGGGCTAGGGAGTGTGGGGAAACACCTGGGAAATCATTCACTACCCCATTTAAGCACTTCCCCTGTCTTCCAGGACAGAACAGGATTATGCTGCACCAGCCACAGGCGCCCCAGGACTATGTCAACTGTAGAGCCCTCCAGAACCAGGAGATGAAGAGACTCTTTGTGAAGCAGACCAATGCAGAGTTCGACTGGTCCTACGCTCCGACTTATGTTTCCTATTCAGGGGTTTTCCGGTTATGGACTGGACTTGGTAGGCTGTTTCTGTGGCGGTGGACGGGAGGCAGAGCTGGCGTGAATGGCTCCCGGAGATGAAGTTACCCGCTGACCCCGAGTCAAGGAGAACTGTAACAGGCATAGAAATATGGCAGGTAGTGAGGGTAGCATTAGTGGACAGAGGGTTCATTTTCTGAGGAGTATGTTGGATCGCACTCACCACAGGACACGGAGGCCGCAGGGGGCACACTTGGATGGTCATCGGCTCAGCAGTAAAGACATAACACGTGGGACAGTCTGCGGTGTCTCTCTGCGGTGTTCAGACGGGTGGAGTCAGTCTGCATCGGTTCAGGGGTTGGTTCTGGGGGGCTGCCTGCAACTTGGCAGCGCTGGGGAGGAGTGACAATGGCCGTGGAGGTAGGTGTAGTACATGATTGCATCCTATTCGAGCATCGAATGGCGAGTTGAATGAATCGTTCCAGTCCAAAAGTGTCATCGTAAGCAGCCAACTGCAGGCGTAACTTCGGATCCAACCCTTGACGGTAGGCAATGATAAGGGATTGCTCATTCCAACCACTGGCGGCAGCTAGAGTGCAAAACTTAAGGGAGTATTGAGAAATAGTCATGTTGCCTTGTTTTACTTGGTATAATTGCTCACCCACGGTGGAATCCCCTGCTGGTACTCCAAAAACCTCCCTAAAGTGGGTGAGAAACTGGCTGAATGAGTGCATGGCAGGGCCTTCCTGAGTGTGAATTGTCTCCGCCCACTGGAGCGCTGGTCCCGCTAGAGAGTTGATAACAAATTATATTTTAGCTTCATCAGTGATAAAGAGCTGCGGATACATGCCTATAGTGAGCTGACACTGTAATAGGAAGCCATTGCACTCCTCCGCCGCTCCAGAGAAGGGCGCTGGATGGACCATGGGACTGGCGATTACGGAGTGTGAAGGAGAGGTGAGTACCGGAGATGTTGTTGTTGTAGTGGATGGAGGGTAAGCCTGTTGAATGGCGAAGATTAGCGTCTTGATTAACTCCTCCGCTATCTTCGGTATCTTAGGTCCGGTCTTCTGTAAAGAAACACGGACTAAGAGGTGAGTGAAAGATAACAGATTTTATTGAATTTACAAGCAGGGTTGAGGATGGTGACAACACAGGTAAGAGAATGCTTTCTTTGAGAGTTTGGTGGAATAGGACGGCTTGTAATGGCGGTTGTCTCTCTTTACCAGTAATCAGTAGCATAACAAGGAGAGAGGGACCATGGACCTCCAGGACACGGAGAGAAGGACACCTGGACAGATCTGGGAGGAACAGGAGACAAACGGTAAGCAAACAGGTAAGTAATACATAAGATAGAGATCTCAGAGTGGAGTCCGTATACTCAGTAGCGTGAGCATGTGTTACTGAGACCGGATGGTGACTGAAACAAAAAAAAGTGTATTTAAAGGTGCAGTGATGACTGGTGGAAATGGGAAACAGGTGTGTGTGATTAGAACTCAGGTGAGGAGGTGTGTTAAAAAAGGTGTTTGGACAAAAACTTGATACAAGCAGCATAATTTTGTGGGGACATTCTCAAATCCACAGACCCCTGCATGCAAGATGTGTCATCATTAATTTTGGCTTAGTTTTCCAAAAACTGTGACATTTTAACTTCTATAGGTTAAAAGCCATATAATTTCAGTTACTGGGCATTAACTAAAAAAACTGTTAAACGTTAAATAAGAACCTGTTAAACGTTTGTTATTATGCATGATTTAATAATGCATAATAATGATTAAATGTCTGGTTGGAAACATACTGTTGCAAATAGTTCTGTACAATGTGTCTGACACTTATTGCCTAAAACTGCTAAAGCCTGTTGTGTACTTTTATTTAAATATAAAATTATATTATATTTAAATTAAAAAATTAAATATTACTTCCCCTTACACTGAGATCAACAGCTCATCAACAACATCATTAATCAAGCTACAACATCAAGCTCTGTCACCATAAAAAATATTCTTCCTAAGTCGTTGATCATATTTGTTAATGTTAATTCCAGACCTCAACCATATAAAGGTAACAACGTAGAAGGGCTCTGATGCATTCAGTACAGTTTCACAAATTTATTAAATGTAGGTAAATGGAGATTGACAAACATTTTACTTACACGTTAACGTTACTACACGTTAATTTACGTTAATACCCACTACACCACAGTGAAGGAAGGCCTGCCCTGGATGCTGTGAAACATTGGCAAGAATAACATTAAAAGCAAAAATAGACTTTTCAGCCCAGTAGGACATGAGCGCCTGAAGTTGAATTCAAGTCTAAACTGTAAAATCTATAAATATCTATTTATCTATAAATGTGTATGGAGAGGTACAGCCTGCTGCACCATAAACATCCTTAGAGATGCTACCGTAGATGATGCTACACCCCTGGTGGAATGGGCTTGAATGTATGTGACATTAAGCATCTGTGATCCAGTGAGATCATCATTGTATTGTGACTGCATTATCTCAGTTGTGGCCAACAAAAGAACTGGGAAGTCTTAAGACACTGACTTGAGCAGTAGACATAGATCCTCAAAGCTCTACCTGGTCACAATAAATGAAGCCTTTCCTGCTTTGGCAACTCATACTGTGGAGAACAGAAGGCCTAAAGTACAACTGGGTGACCAGACATAGCGGGCACGTTGGATATATAGTCTGGTCTAGGGTGCAAAATGGCATTATCAAAGCCAGGGACAAAATCCAAACAAGCAGGGTCTACAGAAAGAGCCTGTAAATACCCTTTTGAGCAATGTAAGAGCTAATGGTAGCACCACCTTAAGACTCAGAAACTTGTCTAAGGCTGACTCTAGGGATCTTAAAACTTTAGTAAGGTACCCAAAGGGGGCCTACATGTGACAGAAAGGCCTCAGCCATTTGGCACCATGCAGAAAATGAGACACCAAGAGGTGTTTTTCAAAAGAGGCAACAGGTTCATGGCTAGCAGACACAGTGGCCATGTAAACCTTGAGGGTAGCCGAAGCTAATCCTGAAACTTAAATGCTTAAACTTAAATGCTGGTCCCCCAACCGAGGTTGTAGAGACCATTCTGAGTTCCAGAGCTCTGTCTACTAGGAGGTTGTATGCCCTGAAGTGGCAGATCTTTGTGTCGTGGTGTAAGTGACACCATGTCAACCCGGTTCACTGCCGGAGTTTCTTCGAGAGTGCCTTTCTGCAGGGTTGGCTACTGCCACCCTCAAGGTTTATGTGGCTTCTAGCTACGAACCTGTCAATGGAGCCTCTATTGGGAGACATCCTGTGGTGTCTCAGTTTCCACGTGGTGCCAGACAGCTGAGGTCTATTTTGGGATCTTACCATTGTATTAAGGCGTTCATCTCTGGCTCCGTTTGAGCTAGAGTCAGCCTTGGAAAATTTTCTGACTCTGAAAGGTGGCTCTACACTCAAAAGAGTGGGTGATCTACAGGCTCTTCTACCTGCCTGTTTGGATTTGGCCCCTGATTTGGATTTGGCATTTCGCACCCTAGATTAGACTACATACCTAAGATTCCCGCTGCGGCTGGTCACCCTTTGGTACTCCAAGCCTTCTGTCCTCTGCCTTTTGATCTGCCGGAGCAGAAAAGGCTTCACTTGTTGTGTCCAGTTAGAGCTTTGAGGATCTATGTCCACCGCTCTAGCCAGTGGCTAGAGTAAGACTTCCCAGCTCTTAGTCTGTTTTGGTGGCCGCAACCGAGGTAATGCAGTCACAAAACACTCACTGGATCACAGATGCTATTACCCTGGCCTATGAGGCCTGTAACCTGGTGTCACCTTCTACTGAGCCCATTCTACTAGGGGTATGGCATCATCTAAGTAGTGTTTGTGTTGCGGCAGGCTGGTCCTCTCTGCACACATTTATTAGATTTTATAGTTTAGACTTGAAACAACACTCCAGGCGCTTAGGTCTTCCTGGATTGACTTCAAGTCTAACTTTGCTTTGCTCTTGTGCCTATGCTCATAACATCTAGGGGCAGGCTCTCCCTCACTGTGGAGTAGTGGGTATTTCCTCCCCATAGTGTCAAGCTTGACGCAACAACTTGTTCCCTGTCTCAGGGAACCGGGTTACATACGTTTCTCATTACTATACTTTATATACACTGTGATCTAAAAGTTGATAGTACGTAGAATTTGAACATCAAGGTGGTGGATTCTTTTCATACTTGATACACTTTGTCACTTTAAATCTAGATTAAAGATCTCTTTTAACTAGCCTATACAAAGTCCCACAGATTTATGACTTAAATCCCTTTGTTTGGGATTATTAGGCTGCATTAATAAGGTAAGATGGAACTGGGGACACTTCCCATAAGAACAGATATACTTGGCTGTACTCTGAGCCTGTCTGTTTTTCATTTCTCCAAGGTCTTGTAGTCAGCTGGATCCAGACCTTATCCAACCCAGATGCAATTGCTTTACATATATATAAATAATGCAACATTGTAAGGAGTGCTATATATCAGTAACATTATGCTTCAGTCACCATCTCTGTTTGTAACATTCCTCAGTGCCCGACATTTGTCACAAAATCAGACCAGACAGTTTTTTTTAAATCCATATAAATGTATAAACATTATTATAAGCTTTCTGTTATGTCTGAGGTTCCCGCACCGCGTCCTCCTGGCCGTCAGCGGGAACCGTCGCCAGAATATTAATTCAGTTTAAAACCACATTTCCCATGGGTCAACTGCCTAGGGCTGACCGCGCCCCTCTCACAGCACCTGCAAGCAATCCCATAATCAAGGACTGTGTATTTAAGCTCACCATGAACTGACACTCATTGCGAAGTCTTGTTTTCCTATGGTTGCAATTCTGAGAATTTTCTCTTGTGTTGGATATCTCTGTTATTACCCTGATCTGTCCCTCATTGATGATTGTCTGCCGCCTGCCTTGATTACCTTGCTTGTCTACTGGATTACAGTTACTGCCTGCTGCCTGCCTCGACCCTTGCCTGAACAAAGGATCTCCCCTTGCCTGCCGCCTGACTCGAACTTCGCCTGTACCCCGACTCTGATTCTGGTTTGCCTCTGTCATAACTGTTTGCCATTATTGACCCTTGCCTGTTTACTCTGTGTTTCCTGTGCACACCACGCTCAGCTCACCCATTTAACCATGCTAACAGAGGAGCTAGCAAACAAGCTAGATCGCATGACGTTGTTGCAGGCTGAATGTCCTTTACTGGTAGCCGGAGCTGTTGCATCTGTCACATCATCCCCTGTTAACCATAGTCAGGAACCATTTCCCGGAGAAGTTTGATGGAAATCCTGCAAAATGTAAAGGTTTTCTGCTGCAATGCTCATTTTTTATTGACCAACAACCTCTTTTGTATCCAACAGATTTCAGCCGCATTGCTTTTGTGTGTTCTCTACTCTCTGGAAAGGCGTTAGACTGGGCAACGGCAATATGGCGACCGGAGGGCTCTACTTTCACCGAATTCTCTGCATTCCTGAGGCATTTCCGCGAGGTCTTTGATCATCCTGCAGAAGGGAAAAGCCCCGGAGAGTGTTTACTGGTACTTACCCAAGGAAAGGA
This sequence comes from Ambastaia sidthimunki, assembly GCA_036877625.1. NCBI lineage: Eukaryota > Metazoa > Chordata > Actinopteri > Cypriniformes > Botiidae > Ambastaia > Ambastaia sidthimunki. The sequence goes on from JAZGTK010016123.1 coordinate 7,339, forward strand.
GTCAGCAGCTGAATATGCTCTTAAATTCCGCACACTCTCGACTCAAACTGATTGGACTGAAGATGCCTTGAAACTGCTCTTCCGTAGAGGCCTGAATGATCAACTTCAGACAGAACTCGCTGGCCGTGATGAGGGAAAGACCTTAGCCCAATTCATAGAGCTCGCCATACATCTAGATAACCTGATTCGTTTACGCTCTCGACCCCTACTACCCATGCTTCCTGAACCAAGAACCCATGAACCTGTTGAACGAATGCAACTGGGAAAAACGCACCCTACTCCTGAGGAGAGGAAACGTAGAAGAGATAACCAGCTCTGCTTCTATTGTGGTCAGGCAGGCCATCAATGCTCCAATTACCCAGTTCATCCCGCAACTCAAAGATCTGCGGTGAGTAATGAACAATCTACTAATACCATGGAAATATCTGTTACTTTTGTAAATCATGATGACATTGTTACCATCAAGGCATTTATCGATTCTGGAGCTGAGGGCAACTTCATGTCTTTCACACTAGCAGAAAGAATGCAGCTCACATTAACCCCCTGCTCTTCTTCCCTTACCATAGAGGCAGTAGATGGCCATGCCATGGACCTGAGAAACTTACCACGCAACTCCAACTTCATATTGGTGCTCTACATTCTGAAAATATTTAATTCTACATTATTTCTACAGTCACGCATGATCTAATTCTGGGTTTACCCTGGTTACGATTGCACAACCCTGTGATATCCTGGAAGGAGGCCAAGATCTTAAGGTGGGACGCATCATGTCACAAACAATGTTTTAAAAATGTTGTTAAGACTTCCTCCCTAATTAAACCATCTAAGCAGCAGGTGTCCACTGAAAGATCCATCCCATCTGAGTCAAGAATTTCCTGGAGTCCTGCAGCAGAACAAGCCTTCCAAGCACTCAAGACCTGGTTTACCTCGGCACCTGTACTACACCATCCTGATCCAGAGGCACCTTTTATCATGGAGGTCGATGCTTCCAGCACGGGTGTAGGAGCTCACCTGTCCCAACAATCTGGTTCCCCAGCCAAGGTATTCCCATGTGCCTTCTTTTCAAAGAAACGTACTCCTGCAGAACGTAATTATGATGTGGGTAACAGGGAGCTTTTAGCCATCAAACTTGCTCTCGAAGAATGGCGCCACTGGCTGGAGGGAGCTAAACATCTGTTCCTAGTTCTCACAGACCACAAGAACCTGGAATACCTGAAGTCTGCTAAACGTCTTAACCCACGTCAAGCCAGATGGGAGCTGTTTTTCACGAGATTCAATTTCACTGTTACCTATCGTCCAGGTTCTAAGAATGGGAAAGCGGACTCCTTGTCACGCCAGGACAACCCTGATCGCACTAGACTTCATAACAGATCTACCTAATTCAGCAGGTAATACCACAATCCTCACCATCATTGACTGATTTTCCAAAGCATGCAGACTCATTCCCCTACCCAAATTACCCACCTCTTTTGAAACTGCTGAGCTGCTCTGTAACCATGTGTTCCGTTTTTATGGCTTGCATGAGGATATTGTTTCAGACAGAGGTCCCCAGTTTACTTCCCGTGTCTGGACTACCTTGTTCAAGAGCTTCAATATCAACATCAGTCTCACATCAGGCTACCATCCCCAGTCTAACGGCCAAACCGAACGCCTGAACCAAAAAATAGGTTGCTTCTTACGCTCATACTGTCACCAATATCAACAGGATTGGCATCAATACCTCATGTGGTCCGAATATGCCCAAAATTCACGAATAGAACCTGCCACTGGCCTAACCCCTTTCAAATGTGTTCTAGGCTTTCAACCGCTACACTTTTTTTTTAACCAAGAAAGTTTGCAGCTTTAATGTGGCAGAGGAGAACTGGCCCTCCGGGTTGACCCTTGTTTCTCCTAAGGTTTTTTTATCCTTCTAAACATCATTGAAGTTTTGGTTTCTTGGCACTGTTGCCCTGTTGGCTTGCTTACTGGGAGACTGCTGACATTTAGCTTGGTTTAGTTTTGTAAATTGTCGAAATGGTCAAAAATGTGTTATAGCTATCATCAGTTCAGTCAACTTTATATTCATAAACTAATTACATCCTTAGTATCCATAATTATTAAAATGTATATATTACTAATATACATCTTATAATAAACAATAAAATGTTCAATAATACCCCATATTCTGTATTCAATGTATTCCATAATTTTTGTACATATCTCATAACTTTTCTTTTCATTATACTGTATGTAAAGCTGCTTGGTACAGCAGACTCCCTGTAAGCAAGCCAACAGGGCAACAGTTGCAAGGAACAGTGCAACATAAAAGCGCTATATAAATAAATCTGAATTTAACTGAGTATTAAACATCTGACTGCATCATTCTCTTGGCCAGGCACACGCTGCTCTACAGCTGGTGCTTAAAAGTTCACAAGCAATTAAAAAAATTAACGGCTGCTCAATTGAAATTCAACATAGATTAGTTTAAATGCTGCTGAAGGATTAACAGTGGGTTGTTTTAGCAAGATAGCTTATTAATTCAAGCTATATTAATTAAATTAATAAAGCTTTGAAATATTCATGCACGCCAGGGCCAGAGGGACATGTACTGCTGTACCAATTGGACAGGTTAATTACTGACAAACAGAAAGTACATTAACACTGGGGCATTAAACCGAAAAGAAACAGGTTTAAAGTTGAATTCTATGCAGAAAACATTTCTAGATGAAATAAGCACAAAGCAATGCTTTGAGAAAAGACAATGCATTAATTCTGTCTCATTCTCTAATGGAGTTTTTACAATTTCATTTAACCCTGATAACCTACATGCCATATGAATGACATTTACACCAAACAATAGCTAATTGGTATTGGAAGTGTGGAAAACTGAGATGAACAATGTAAATGTGTCCGTCTGTTCCTGATGTCTTTGCTTTGAGTACTTTCTATATGACAGTAATCCACATTCATATGAATGTGAACACATGAACGAGGTTCGGAACGAGTTTTAGAGTGATAAGCAGAGATGGGAGTGTTGTGATGACACAACACACCTATGGAAAAGATTGGAAAATAAGTTCATTAATATTAATTTGCTTATATATACTAATAATGATGCACAGTAATTCATGTTTTAACTGTAAAATCCTAATAACCAATACAGTATATCTTTTAAAAACTACAGCAGTAATTCACAATGTGAATTCACAATGAAAAGGTCTTTGTTGTCATAATGTTTTGCTTAATTTGAACTTTTAGGCTACAAATTCTGCTTTTAACAGAGACAAAGATGTTTGTCGAAACACTAATGCTTAAGGGTAATGCTTAACAAAGAAGCTTTTAGAATGTTCATGCTATCACGTTTTAGAATGTTCATGCTATCTTCAATACAATCACAATCTTCATAGACAATCTTCATGTCACAAGACATTATAAATCTGATCAATGTTATTCATGCATATTCCACATTTGTATGGCAGTGCAAAGTTTCATGTTTATACACCCAAAGCATTGTAGAGTTACAGCCAGTGTCCCTAGATGACGCACACAAAATTTTGTGCAAATAGGACTTACTGCCTAGGAGTTCGAAAAAGTACGTTTTCTACATAAATATTGTTGATAATGACAAATTTGTAATTGCAGTACTTGGCATGGGCCACGGAATCTGTAGACAGCAGACACATGATAATCAGGTGAATTAATCAAGTTATTTGTGGTTTTATAAGTTTTATTATATTATTAGGCCCCAAACTTTGCTGGTACTGTCAGAGCATGGCCTCAATAAGCCATACCAAGTTTTGTACTGACAATTAGTTGCATTTGTAAGATATTGCATTTTACGACAAAATTTTAAATGGCAGATGCCAAAAATGGTCGATAAAGGAACAGTGGATATCATTCAACTTAGTATGCCTCAAGGAATCTATTGATACCACCCTCATGACTTTAGGACAAAGCATTCAACAGTTATAGGCAAGAATAGCAATTTTTTCTATCTTGGCACCAGTTCCCTCAGTACCCTCATTTACCCTCAGGTCATGTCTATGATAACAATACACAAAAATGTTGCAAAGATACAGTCTCACATTCATTTTTGTGTGCTTTTTGCTGAATTTGCTTGCGCATTATTCAAGAATGGTTGGGTTAATCAACTAGAATAAGTGATGATACATACCAAATTTTGTGCAAATCGGACAGACACCCAAGGAGGAAATTGATAAAGGAAGATTCTAAATAGCTGGAAAATGTTTATGAAACTATTCAAATTGTCATGAGGTTAATTAGAGAAAAAAAAAATCTGTTTCTAGGACTAAAGAGTAAAAAGTTATGAGCTTTATACATGAATGAAACTTAGAACTGTTGGTGGCGCTGGAGGAAGATTTCCAAATTTGGTATGGTTACATTTCAGACTGTCCTCTATATGTGTGCTGAAGTTCAAAACTTTCTATCATACCATTTTATGGGCTGTTATATACTCAAGAGCAAAAGAGGAATAATAAGAACACTAATCGATATGATAACACTAATGGGGTATCTTTGCCCTTTCAGAGCTTGACCCCTAATAACATGTTTTAAATATCATGAGGGCGAGTAAATTAATTTTGGGTTAAATATTCCTTTAAATCTTTTTCAAAGACTTCCCAGAGTGTTCAGAGAACATGACAGATAGTTTTCACAATTAAGTCCCTGAAGTGTTTCCCTTTAACCAAGATATGTGATGTATGTAGCAGTAACTGCCAGGGCCCCAGATTTATTCTGAGATCTCCTGATGTTGTGTACAAAGCAGTCAGAGGATGCATGTTGTTCTGAAATGGTTAATGTGTCATCAGATTTGGCTATTTGTACCCTGTTACAGGAAGTTTATTTAATTGAGCTAAATTTGTAGGCAAATGCTAAATTTCCTGCTACTAACATTATTCATCCAGCTGCATTAAAATGGTTACCTGTATGTCATTATAAGCTAAAGAGAATGTGATTAATTACATAAGTTGCCATAAACATTAAAATGCGTTCAGGAAAGATGGATTGCTTTCATTAGTAAATGCTTGGAGATTTGTCACCTGAATTAATTATCATTTAAATCTGATCACAAAGGGGAAATATGCCACAGACTAAAAGGGTGATGGGTAACTAGTGACACTAGTCACTAGTTAAATCAAAATCCATCAGATTATGATTAGCACCCCACTCAAAACCAAAAGTAAAGTGATCAAAATGCTGGTATAGAATGACATCCAAGTGAAGTCAGTACAGGGTCCTTTAAAGGCAACAAACATACCTGTTGAATAAATCTCTGGAGTACCAGACTCTTGTTTTTAAAGCATCTTGTTTGATGTCTCTGTCAAGCTGAGCTTTTGTTTTGAATCCAGATGTGAGCAAAGTGTCTTCAGGGACACAACAAGCAAGAGCATCATCAAACATCTGTTACAGTATGAGGTTTGGAACAGCAACATTAGCTTTTTTATTTCAAGTTTATTTATAAAGCGCTTTTCACAATTGCATATTGTTGCAAAGCAGCTGATATCCAAGGATATTTACAATTTAGTTTTTGAAACTTAA
>JAZGTK010016124.1:0-12876 GCA_036877625.1 Ambastaia sidthimunki
AGCATTACCAATTAGACTTGACCGTAACAGTAACTATCAAATGAACTACATTCTTTTGATTAATATACCCAGACAAATATATATTATATTTGTGGGGGAAATGTGCCAGGACTTAAACGTGACATTAAACTGCTGTATCAAGTCAACATCAGCAGGTGAGTTCCAGGAAAACCATAGTGCTATTCTTTAGTATTTGGTTCTGGTCCTCAGATAAAACAATAGCTGACTCAGAATGTGTTGTATTAATTTGTAAAGTGGACCAATTGTGTATCGTTTATAAATAAAGACAAAGTAAATGAAATGTGAGCATTAACAGCTGTTATATATTAAGGACTGAAGCCAGTGGTTTTACAGTAGTGCTGTATCTTTGAAATATAAATGCATAACCTTACCGATGTATTGAACAGATCAAAATAGACATGCTACGTGCTCTTTAGAAATGGCACTCCTTACATTACAAAGCCAGAAATCAGGTCTGAAAAGTTTCAGATGTTTCATAACCTCCTGATTTTTCCAAACCTCTTATACACCTCAATGAACCTTCAACCTTTCATTTTACCGCTCTCTTTCTTCTTATCCTGCTTCTTTTCAACCTTCTCAATTTCCTCTGGAAGTGCAAACATCTCCATTGCCTCTCTTTCGAATTCTTCCATCTCCTCCTCATCATCATCATCATCTTCTTCACTCTCCTCTACATCGCTCTCTTCTCCATCGGCCATGTCCTCCAAAATGTCTGCCACATCTTCCACAAACTCGCTGAAGGGCATCTGATCGTGAACGAACACTCCATCCGTGAAAAACTCCTTCACCAACTTCCTAAGTTCTTCTTTATTAAAGGTTTGGTCCTCAGGATACTGGATCTTATTCAGGTAACTCTGGAGCAGGATCTCAAAGTCCTGGAAGCTGACAGGAGAAAGGCCTTCTACACGAGCGCAATCTGCTACACTGCTGCAAATCTTTCTCTGCCTGTGGTTGTGCTGTATTTTCTCTCTCTGTCTGGGCCAGTAGTTCTCATAGTCTTGTCCATCATAATGCCTCTGGTCATTATGGTGATGGGTAGACATATGATCTGATGGGCCCTGTCTGTGTTTCACATTATTGCTCCATTCCTTCTCATCTTTGTATCGTTTCTCCTTGCTCCATTCATTCTCATCTTTGTGTCGTTTCTCCTTGCTCCATTCATTCTCATCTTTGTGTCGTTTCTCCTTTTCATTGTGACTTTTTCTCCCCTCATTTTTATGGTAGTGTACCTTGCTCTTTCCTTCTTCCTTAAATTCATCTCTTTTCCACTCTCCATCTGTTGGCCACTCCCTCTCTTTCCCTCTCCAATGTTTTTCCTCTGTTTCCTTTTCTGCAAATTCTTCGGGATATTTCTTCTCTCCTTTCCATTTCTTCTCTGTTCTTTCATTGAATTTTCTCTCACTTTTCCCTCTTCTCCATTCCTTCTCTCCTTTCCATTCATCTTTTTCCTTCCATTCTTTCTTTTTTCCTTTCCATTCTTTCTGGTCATTCTCACCACTCTGTTTATCATTTTTCCATTCCTTTTCCTCTTTCCAGTCTTTCCTCTCCCTTCTTTGTTTCCATTCCTTCTCTTTGTCTTCTTTCACTTTCTTTTTCCCAGTATCCTTCCAGTCTTTTTTGCCTTTCCTATTTTCATCCTGGCCCTCATGCCTGTCCTTTTTCCAGTTTTTATCTTTCTTCTCATCCCACTCTTTGAAAACTTTCTTTTCCTGATTTTCTTTCCCCGTTTTCCCATCTTTTCGTTTTTTGTCCCTTTTCCGCTCTTTCTCATCTTTCCACTCTTTGCTCTCCCCTGTTTTTCCTTCCTCGGGGCTGCTTTTATCCCTTTTCCTATCTTTTCGTTCTTTAGCATGTTGTTCCTCAGTCACTCTTTCCCTCTTTTGCTTGCCATCATCTTTTTTCCCGCTTGTCTTCTTCTTCCATTCTTTTTCTCCCTTTCTTGGTCCTTTTTCCGCACTCCCTTTGTCCCAATGCTTCACACGCTTCATATCTTGTGTTTCTATGGGTGGTACATCCCTTATGTGTCCACTAGAGGGCATCCCAGAGGCACCAACTAGATGAACATGTTCTGCTCTCCCTGAATCTGAGGGAAGATGAAAAAAATGTTATAATGAGGCCACTTCCAAAGTTTTCTTTTGTAGTCCATGTTTATGCACAAAATTGTGTGAGTGCATGTGTAAGTGTGGTGTCTAATTAAATGATGTCAATAAAAGCAGATTTTAACTGGTGGGTCACAGGTTTGTTGTAGAAGCTCTCCAATAGCAGGACAAACTAGCTAGAAAAAAACTAATGTAATTTTACATATTTAGGACAGCAAAATAAGTCATCATTTAAAGGAGAAATGCTTCCTATAGGTTGCTGATGCCAGTACATTCAATCAAACAATTTTATATGAATTTTGCATATTACTGGGGCATATTAAGGAAAAATTCTGCAGTTTAATTTTAAATTGTGTGTGTGTATGTGTGTGCGCGTGTGCTTCACCTGTGCTCTGTGTGAGCTGTGAGACTTGAGCTCTCAGATGCTCCAGTTCTCTGTGCAGTGATGGTAGGGCCTCCAGGTCTTTCTTTGCTCTATCACTTTCCTCTTTTATCCTCTCGTTTTCCTGCTCCAGCTCCTTCTGAAAAGCGGGCAGTCTGTCTAGCTCTTCTTTTATCTTCTGGTAGTCTTTCTCCAGCTCCTCCCTCCTCACACGCTCCCTCTCTCCCTCTTTGGCCAGACACTGTGCAGCTTTCAGTTCACCTTGACGTTGCTAAGTTCACAAATATTGACCACTGAAGAACTTAAATGATATGGCCGCTTTAAGGTATTTAAGTATATTTTCCCTGCTACTTCTTTAAATAAAGATATATAAAGAAATATAACTATTACATCATTATACTGTTCTAATGTAGCACTCCATTAAAAATAGCTATGGGAGCACTATTTATTGTTTTCTCCTTTAAATTACTATGCATTCATCATTCACAACACAGATTTCAAAATTGACCAGTTTGGTGGGGAATTATTCATTTATATGCAAAAGAGGTTAGCCAATCATAAGAGGTCATTTGCATATACACATTTTAGAAGGTACAGCAGCAAAGTACAGCTTGTGTAACTGTATAAAGGGTCAGACAGTGAATGGAAAACAAGTTAAACTAAATCACTACGTTACAAATAATTCAAAGGCTACATAACTGTCCACATCTGCTTTAAAGTGATGTTATAAAGCTATGCACGACTGTACCTGAAGCTGAGCCTGTAGTTTCAATATTTGCTCATCGTTCTTCGCACGTTTGCCTGAAACTTCTAGATGCTCAGCACCTAGAGGTGCGTCTCTAGAGAGTTCAGGATTCAGCCACTATAATCACACAAAACACATCTGTTGAATACAATGTGTGCTTTAGGCCTGAACATGACAGATATTAGCCAATGAAAACACATCATCTGACCTTATCTGCTGGATCTTTAACACCAACATCGCCTTCTGAGAGAAGAAAGAGGAGATCAAGTAATAAAACATGACAAAATAGCACTTAATCAGACATCACCAGCTGTGGACATTGTGATGCAGACGGGGAACATTTAATACAGACAGCATGCCAGCGCTCACTAATTACAGTCTGAGGGATCACACAGCATGCTGCTCCAGCAGTGATTTACTGTAGTATGTGAACATCATTTACTGTAGTATGACATCATCTGATATGATCTTCAGTCACAGCCGTGCACCCATTTGACATCAAATCGAATGAATCACACCATTACCAAGCAGCATTAGCCATTTGTACATGAAAAATCTAAAGTGTCCTGTAGCTCTATATAAGCAACTACAACTCTCCTGTTATTATATTGAAATAGGCTGATAACTATTGTTAAGACATTAAAAATGTGTTTTTGTGCAATATTCAATATATATAGTTAACTATTAAAACATTTTAAACTATTAAGTTGTAAATATTCAGTGAATTGTGCGTATTTTAAAAAAATATTTTAAAATATATATTTTAGTCAGCATCAAAAGAGTGACATAATAAATGTATAAGCACATGCAGCATCCAGTAAGTATTACCTAAAGCATCTCATTCCTTCACCCTTTCAACAACAAACATATTCTCTCTCTCACCTACCGTCATCAGTGTCCATCAGCACACCTGTGGAATAACACACCTCAGTCTCAGACACAAGAACATATTCAAATGCACTCTCTGATACGGGCCACTGTAAATGTACCTTTGGTCACATGACCCCCCGTGATATTAAGTACATGGAGACATATACAGTATGGCATACAGTACAACAGTTTGTGCTGGAGTATTTGAAGATGGGTCAAAGTTGTTTATAACTAGTCTAATTAATGTTTAAATCGAAAACACCTATTTCTTCTAAACTAGATTGAGGGTATGTAGCTCATTCAAAACTCCCTAGTGGCCTCTAAAGAGTCTCTAAAGTCCTCTTTATAGTAGCACATGGTGCCATTTATCAACTGTATCAATAGCCCAATCACAGAAATTGTGTTGCTCAATACAATTCAAAAATCTGAGACCACACTAACAATCTAGGATTTTAAACGAACCTAGTTTTGGGATATTGAAAACTAAAATTGAACATTTTAGTCAAATATATTTAAGATTCTGCATTATTTTAGGTTACTTATCAATTGTAAGTAAATCTGTTGGCCAAGAGCATTTTACATCATATGCATCATACTCACCAGAGAAGAAAATAGTTCCCAGACCTAACAGAATGACAGCTGCAAGGATGCACTTGTTTAATGAAAAGACTGTTTCTCCATCTCTTTGAGGCACTTGAAACTCTTCCTCCCCTTCTTCATCATCCTCTGACTCAGTCTTGCCCTGGTCCAAAGAGCGCAGGTGGGAGATTTTTCTCTTCCGTAATCCATCTCCTTCCTTCTCTTTTCTTTCCAACAGCTCTACATCTGGCTTGAAATCTACAAAGAAGACACACAAGTCATATTCATCAATCATTTTATTAGCAAATATGCAATCAAAACAAACCTTATTTCACGTTAAATAAAACAAAAGCTAGCCTGTTTAGTATAGCAGCTACAAGTCTAGATGGGACTTTTGGATTGTGTGTATAATAGCTAATGTGATCTATACAAGAATTATGTGCTTGTACATGAACATCCCCCAAACTACATTTGTATTAACCAATCACTGCCCTTTGATTATCTTGGTAAAGGTATGGCTAGACTGGCTGGTGGTAATGATGTTTCAGGATTAGTTAAGGATGTTCATCCACAAACATGTGCTATCTTGATAAGTCACATTGTGCATACAAGCGCAGTGTAAACGTGCATTTGGGTGGTTGGCATATGCAAGTGCCATCTTATACATTATATGGTCATTCTGAACCATCTTCAGTGTTCTTTGGTTTAGGCTGATTTTGTGACAGCTGTTTGGTGAATTGAGGCGACTGGAGCTCTATTTCTGTAAGTCTCCATGGTAATTTAATCAGTCTGGTCTGTGCCTTCACTACTGTGCTTCATAAATCTCAAGACTGCAAAGCCACATCATACGTTTTCCAAGCAAAAATTGTCACTTCATGTTGTTGTGAATTAAAATGCTGCAGCCATTGAAGCATTATTCCAAACCACTTTTCTTTAAATGAAATAACTGCAACTAAAAGCATCTTTAAACAGACAGCTCACTGCCTGCTTAAAATTCTGTTGTTGCAAGTTGTTGCAAAATTCTGAAGTTGCAACACTGCCAAAAACACTTAAGTAAATTAAGCCCGCTACCTAAGGCAGTTAAGCCATCTCTGCAACATCATCTCTGCAGCATAAATATGGCTAAAATAAATTCTAAGACATTTACAAATGAAAAATAAATACTGACGAGTATACATACAGTGGAAAAACAAGTAAAAGGAGGCAGGTACAAGCAAATGTTGACTTGATCAAAGAATAAATACCATAGAGAATGATGCACCCAAATTGTTATCAGAGCTGACTCGCCATATAAACAATATATTAAAGTACATCAATAAACAGAAACCAAGCTGTCAAGCAGGCATCATGCAACTCCATCCGCATTCCATATCAGACCTGCCAACTGGAGTTAGGCTTCGTTCTGATCACGTACAATGCTTTAAAAATATATATACATACACAGAAGATACATAGACATAAATACAATATTAAAAAAAACTAACTTTTTTAAACTTCAAAATATTTACAAGCACACACAGAAATCTTGCTTATATACACATAGGAAAAATGAGGTAACAAGTACCATTTGACCTGACTCACCTTCTGTTATGGTCTTCTTCAGATCAGTCTCTTCCTCTGATTTAAGTCCATCCTGATGACCTGAAACAGGAAGTGGGTTTGGTCCAGAGGTAGAGCTTATGTGTGTGTACGAGTCAAAGAATGAATCTGCATCTGTGCTGGGAGTAACTGGGCCCTCAGATTGACCTGTAAGTGCATCTTGTTCCTCGTGATCAGGAGTCCAGGAGCTGAGGTCTTCAACAGTGCTGCTGGCAGAGTTGGGCTCTTCATTTACTTCTGCTGCATTTAACTGAGCTCGACCCTCACCAGTCTCTGGACCCTTCACCTGGTCAACATTTGGTAGATCAAAAGTTTATTAGAATTTAGCTTTATCAAGATAGTTCACTCCAGAAAATTAAAATTCTGTCATAATTTCCTCATCAGTCTCATGCCATGTGACTTTTATTCTTGTGTGGAACACACACAAGTAGATATTTGAAGCTGCTTTTTGGAGTTGCAGGCAATATATTTACAACAGCCAAACAACAGCTTTCTTTTGCAAAAAGATCTCAAATACAACTGAACATGTGTCTCATTCAGTAATAAGACACAATGGCATTTGGTGTCAACTTTTGTGTTACAGGTAAAGCGCAGCCACTTTAATTGTGTGAAACAGAACATCTCAAAGTATCTTTCAAGCTCAAAGATCCATGTTCTTCAGGATGATCTCAAAGAACATCTCAGTAAGGTCTGATCTTTTGTACAAATGTTAACATGGTCAATGTCACAAATTTGCTTACATTTGCTTAGTGACCAGAAAAGTGCAGAACCTAAACATTTCTTATTTTAATTCATAGCATTTCATTCTTTCAATGGTTTCAAAAACATTTTGTATGGTTGAACATTTTGAACCACTAAATTTCAGTGTGTTTTTTGACATCGGAAGAGTTTAGAACGACAGATAATAAAGAAATGAAAATTAGATCATTTAGAAAGATACTAGACTATTGAAATAGTGGTAAATTGTACGCCTCCCGCTGATCAAATAAGGGTGTGTGGAGAGATAACTAGAAGCATTTATTAGTAGAGGCACCTGATGTGGCTCTGAGGGATGAGTTTCTTCTGCATGCTTTGACTCATGGCTGTTTGCTGGCTCACACTGTTTTGACTCTTCAGTGGAGTTCTTCAGCAGGTCAGTGTGGGCGTCTTTTAAGGGCTTAGGTGCTGATGAACAGGCTGGACTCCCCTCGGTCTTTGTAGCTTCAGCCACTGGACCCACATTCTCAACTTCAGTCTTCTGTGCATAGAAACAGATTTTGCATGAAACATTACTCTAAAGATCCTCTGTCAAGATACTTACAAAGTAAGTAACAGGTTGGTCATTTTCAAAGCAAAGAGCCTTTTCATCCATATCTCTGATAATGTAACACACACCTTCACTTCCGAGCTAAGAACAGTCCAGCTGTTGCCATTAGCACTGTTGCTGTTTTCAGACATTGCCCCCTGGTGGTTCAGTCCAGCAACTAAAAGTGCAAAGAAAGTCTTGTTTACATAACATACACAATGTATCACATTTATTTTTATGATAAACAAAAGCTTAAAACATCAACATGAAAAAGAACTGCTGTAGTTCCAGACATATAAACCAAAAAAAGTTTGTTTAACTTGTGTGATATATGTGTGAATTCAGTAAAGATAGTGATTTTGTGATTCCCCATCTTAGGAAAGTAAGAGAGAGAGAGAGGGAGAGAGAGAGAGAGAGAGAGAGAGAGAGAGAGAGACCCAGTTAAAGCTGGAGGTGCAGTGAGTTTGTTTCACTTCATTAGTATTATCCTGGTGTTTTTCCATTGGTTTCACTATGAGTTTCCAGGCTGCTAAATGCTTTGGCAAAGATCTGTGTAACTAAGGATGTCAGTCAAGAGAAACAGCACTAAAGGCAATAAGGGATGGAGGAGAATGGCGGACTTATATTCATAGTGACAGCACTGAAAATCCAAAGCAATAGACCTACTGCTTACTACTAGAATACCAGTGAGAAAACTAAGACAGAAGTGGGCTACTTATCCAACTGGGTCAAAGACTGCCATTAGTTATTTACAACCAGCTATTCAAAAGTTTCTTCCATTCAGACAAATTGCTTATGACTATTCTGTTGATCTGAATATTTAGTAGATACAGAATAAACTAAGCAAGCATAGGATCATATGAAGCCAAAATGGTGAATGTTTCAGCAAATTACAAAAATCAATCTAATAAGCGATGTAACACTTTGTGACACGTTTCACTCTCTAAGGATCTTTTTCCTTTCGCAGTAATTTGGGTCTGCTAATAATGTGGCTCCCCTGAGAGATTTTTTGAATGTAGCCACAAGCCATAAGAGATTTGAGGATATAGAAGAATTTCTGAAATAGATAATAGCTAAAAACAGAAAGAGGCACAGAGAGCTCTAAAGTGAGACAGTGTAATGTGAGAGAAGTTTGTAAGAAAATAGTGAATCTATTAAGTTTGTAAGTAATCTGTAGTACACAGATGGAAATCATCAACCTTTCCAGGTTAACAATGTTGACTTAATTGCAATACGCTGTAAGAACACTCCTCGTTAACATGCTTTAAGGTATCGTTTTAATTTAATTGTGATCCATTTATAATAATTCATAATAATAATTATAATAATACATTATGACTTAAAGGTAGTAACAATTACTATGGTGTTTCTGCTGAAAATTCAATGATCATGGTATTTTTTTTGGGAGGATACACTAGTACAACAGCAAATGAAACGCTTTATTTGTCCGCCAGTGTCAGTCTTATCTTTAATCTTCTCCGAAATAAAATGACCATAGAAGGAAACACCCGTCACGAAAATATCACTACAAAGATTATTGCCATGTACTCCATTCTACCAAATTATAACCATTTTACTGAAGTTTTTAGACATACGTTTTCATTTTTAGCAGACATAATTGTCAAAAGTGGGAGGGTTACATTTAAAAACCACAAGGAAATCATGTCGGACTTTCACTTTACATAAACATAACAACGCACATGCCGGAAATACTAAGAAAAGTATTGCAAGCGCACAAGTTGCACGAACTTTCATTAAACATGAACAAAAAAATGAAACAAAACAAAGTATTAAACTGAACCATACCTGAAACCCTTCCGCCTGTAATTTCGCTTTAATACTCAGCACTCTCTCTCGTGTCTCATGCAAAGTTGCAAACTCAAGTATGCACTTTTGTTGTCACGTCTTCGGTCCGTCAAGTTTCCCACCAATCAGCACTTGACGTTTCCCTGTATCCCGCCCATATTCTGAGTTCTCCACCAATGACAGCAGTCTTCGTCCTCACAATGCGAGTACACTTTTGTGAGTGACGCACACAGGTGACATTAAAATAAGGCACGTGTAATAGTTCTATAGTAATAGTTCTTCGAACAAACCCCGAAATATCAAACCCCCTAAATATTAAATTTAGGCAAGCAACTCGCCCAGCCCTGTTTGTGCTGGAAACATGAACGATAACTCAAAGCCCGCAATATTAATTGAGAAGGCTTGTTAGCAAAGTTGAAAAATCCTATACATTTACACTGAAGGAGGGACCCGATCCATAGGGATCCAATAAACTCCTTTGACTTGTCAATTACCAACCACCCAAAACATACAAACCACATAACCATATCCTGGCAACCACCCACAGCGTTGCATCAAGCACTATTCATATTTCCTTTATATTATGATGAACAAGATTATGGAGAAATAAACTGACATTGCAATAGCATATATGATACGCTACTGTTTTTGGCATGTTTTACAGTGGAATACATTATGTATAGATTATGACCTTCCGATATGAGTGATGTAACACGGGTTATTGTTAACAAGTACGTGTTTTTAAAAGAAACACAAATCAATGGCGTTGCATATACTGGCCACATTAACTTTCCTATTAATACAAGGCCCAGGACACCCCAGACATGGGTCTTAAAGTGACATACACTCAGATCGTTAGATTAATGAAAAGCTACATATTGGTAGGTGCCCTGATTTCTAAGTAGCCTATGTGTTTATGACATGTAGTGTGTATATTTTTCGTCAATTAGATTTTTTTTTATAAAGACTGTTACATTTTACTGTTTGTGTCAAACGTTTATAAGATCTTGGTGGAGCTGAAAATGGACGAAAGGGCTCTACACACTTGTTTTGGCAGCATCAATTTATTACACTGTTTTCTCAAACAGTGTCTTAAATTTAAACTTGTTAAACTGGAACATAATATGTGTATTTAGGTCCCAGATTCAGGGCTGATGTCTCAGACAGTCGGTCAGGCGAAGATCAACACATCTGTGATATTATTGCTGCTTCACTGGCGCAAAGATCTGAAACAGAGTGTGACATCACTTAAAATTATCTCACAATGTATTGGCTGAGTGACA
This sequence comes from Ambastaia sidthimunki, assembly GCA_036877625.1. Lineage (NCBI taxonomy): Eukaryota > Metazoa > Chordata > Actinopteri > Cypriniformes > Botiidae > Ambastaia > Ambastaia sidthimunki. Next base: position 10,670 of record JAZGTK010016124.1, read on the forward strand.
TGAACTTTGTCCTTATAAAGCCACAATATCTCCACCTAGTGGGAACATCACACAACTGCAGTCATTTAAAACAAGGTCAAAACCACCCGTAAATGTTTGCAAGTACCTTTTATTGTGCAATACAAATTCTAATTTTTACGTTTACGTTAACAGAGAAAGTAATTATTCGAATTATATGAAAACATTTTACAGTTTTCAAAACCTGACGTTTAAGTGACAGGCTTTTTAAATGTACTTCAATAAACAAAACCTTTGCTGTAGGCTATTTTATGTGGGGCAAAAAAAATATATTTATTTTACCTTTCTCTCTCTTAGTCCAGGATCTCTTTGATGCACCAGCAACAGAGCAGGAAGTAGAGGCACTCTTTAAGAGACTGGATAACCCCATAGGCCACATTTCCTCCCAGCAGGTTTTTACCATGGCCCATCCTCAGGACTGCATCTCTCAAGTTTTGCCCCAACGAGGATGGCATGGCCTGGGGCAGCGGTCGCTGTCGGTGCATGTCACTCCAGTGCTCTGCAGTCGACTGGAGAGCGTGAACGACAGCTGAAGGAAAGAGGTTTAGGAGAGAAGGCTGGGACCTTGCTTGCTGTGGCGTGCCGTGGGTCTCCACTTTCACTCGCTCAAGCGTAACCTTTGTGAAGAATGAACCTGGAGCAACCGGCTGAATCTGACTCTCTGGCCTCTGTGCTCGTTCAGGGCTGGTGAAACATGGACACACTACCCTCTGCCTGCTGTGGTGTAAAATAGGTTTTATTCAGCTCTGGAAAATGCCAGCTAACTGTTCGCATCCTATTGCACAATGACTATTATCTGAGCATTACACTGCATCAACACCATCTCTCATCTATTGTTCATCTCTAATTCTACTGCTGTTCACTGAAACATCCTGAATGGCTGTCAGAATATTTTCCCTCTGGTACACATGCTCACACATAAATACAGACAGCCACAAGGTTTTTTATCCTTATCCTATTGCTTCTGGAAATCATGTTGTTTCTATGACAGTCAGTGTAAAAAAAAACTGTTATATGGTATTATTTGAAGGAGCCATGACATGGTCATTGTAGCAATAAGAATTAAGAGCAATTAAATTACTTCTACCGGTTAATTATCAATTTATTTATAGTTATAAGCACATGCTTAATTTTCCTCTGAGCCGATTGATTTATAATCAGAGGACTTTGTGCTAAACAGGGCAGCATGTAAAATTAAACACAAGGGAAGGTGAATGATATGTATTTATATATATTTAATCTATTGTTTACGATACAGGTGTAAACATTTATGTTTTCCCCAAAGAACACAACATGAAAATGATTAATAAAACAATCAAAACATTTAAAAAATAAAAACTTTATATAAGCAAACAAGAAAAGCCTTTGGCTTAGAAAAGAGCAAACAACCACAACACAAGTCACCATTACCACAAAACACAAAGTGTTTCCATGCAACAAAAGGCTGCTGTGAAATATGAAAATAAGCAAACAGTTCAGTGGTGAGCAATAGCTGCAAAAGCCATCCAGCCCTCCATACATACATCTGCATTCATACACGTTCATAAACATACGCATAACACAAAAACTCTATTACCAGTCACTGACCAGATCCAACAGTCCCATCAACCGCAAATCAAATTTTAAAAGTCAAATGCTTTAAAAACCAACAAACCATTTTCCTTATGATAACATCAAACATATTTATTACAACCTGCTAAAATTGACATTAATGTGAGGACTGGTCACACAGTTACAGCTGTTCTGGAATCTGTCTATATAGATATAATGTGGAGTCAATGTTGACTGATAATCCACAATTTGCATCCATCTAAAATAGCCTATAATAATTTCTGAATAAGCACAACCTCATCATTTAAATAGATTTTTGGCAGCTTTGTAAAGGACACATGATATTAATGTGGTTATTTAACTTTGTGGTTATTATACATTGTCTTCAGTAGCGCTTGTGAAATTCATCACCTTTATGTTTTCTGTTGTTGTCATGATGCCCCAGTTCAATCCTCTATGGATCTGCCAATTCCTACAGATTAATTTGACAGATTAAACTGTGACTGTCTGATTAAGATGTGATATGCTCACAGACATAATAAACTACATAGCTATTAGCATATGTAAAGCATATTTACAAGTTGTCTTACAGGGTGTTAAAATTGCAATCCACCAATGAGAAACAGAATAAGGTGTTC
>JAZGTK010016125.1:0-12876 GCA_036877625.1 Ambastaia sidthimunki
ACACACACACACACACATATATATGTATACACACATAGCAATGCATACTATATTTATATCATATATATTATATCTATATTATATCTTATAATTATGCTTAACAAAAACAGATAGTTTGAGCATTTGTTAACATGCACCCAAGCAAAACCTCTAGTTTTTAAAATAGTTGTCAATGTTGGAACAACAGACAGGTTATAGGCAAGAAAATGAACACCCTCCACCAGACCTTATAGAAACAGTTGTGTCATCTTAACAGCATATATGCTGACATACTAGTGTTGTTGGTTGTGTATTCTGAAAGATTAAATAAAGACCAATCTTTGTTAAACGATTTTAAGGGTTAAAAACAAAAATGAATCCGTAGCTCTGTTGAAAGCTGACGGCTTGCGCCACCTGCTGGTAAACGCATTACAAGGCGTTTCTTAGATAAAACATTAAACTCACATTTAATGCATTTGGCAGACTTTTATCCAAAGTGACTTACAGGATATTCAGGGTAAACATTTTAACAGTGTGCGTGTTCCCTGGGGTCCAAACCCCTGACGTGGCACTTTTAATGGCATGATTTACCAGTTGAGCTACAGGAAATCAAAAGAACAGACTAAAATTTTATATTACAGAGAGCTTGGCGTGGAGAGAAATAGAAGCCATGTTTTTAGAAAAGCAAATTTATTATGGATTTGAGGTCCTAGACCGTCAATCTCTACATGGTGCCGAACAGGACAGAAATAAACTTCAGTCATTTGTGTTTGTGAATGGTAAACAATAACAAACACTGGATCAAAATGCTATTTCTTATAAAATGAGTGTTTTCTCATTGTTTTTAATAACAAGAATTCTTTTACAATATGCATTTAACAAAATAAACATGCACATGAACGTGGGGTTAAAAACACAACAAAACCGCTACATTAAACAGTGGCAGCCATCTAATCCAAGTTTCTACTTAAATTATTATAAATGCTGAAAAAATATATTAACTCAAGCTCAGCAGTGGAAAACCGCACAGGTCTGTCATCAAAACCAATATAACAAGACCTAGCAGTTTATATAAAGACCTAGCAGATTATATAAAACATTATATATAATCATGTCTCTCTATGAACTGTACAAGCTGTTAAAAGGTTTTTAATGGTATTTTTGGCTCGGCTTTGTCAATCCAGTGATTTAAAAGAAACAGAGATGCTAACAGAACTGCCACATGAGTCACATTATACTGCGTTAAAATGTGAAATTTTCTAATACTTGATAAAATGTCAGTGTTCGTATTGACCGAAAGGCCAACTTCCAAAGCTTGATACGTGCAGGCATGTCGCCATAATGTGGTCCAAAAAAAATGAGCTCCTCTATGGATCCAGATTAAAGTCATGAGGTTTCTCCTAAAACCATTACGCCTGTGTAAAACTGTCAGCGACCACATGTTTTTATCACAGTATTTAATGAGAATAAACTCTTGAAGAAACAGGAAATGATTAATTGATGAGCACACCAAGAAAACGTATCCTATCAAACGCATCTACTGTTTCTACGTCTAATCGCTCGGAGCAAAAAGGCCAAAAGCAACAATGAATAACGTTGCTCAAGTTGTTCACAGGTTGTAATACTGAAAACCCCAACAACCCCAGCTATGAGTTTACCCAAACTACACCCCTCCACGGGAACTACACAAGGAAGTCATTTTCTAGCCATTATTGCCTGGTCTGAAAGAAGAACTAACAAGCCTGCTGTTAACAGTACCATCTACGAACATTAAAAATACAAAATACGCTATTTCCCAGAGTCTAACCAGTATAAAAGATTCCACTCTTTGTGAGTCCAGTGACTTAAATCAGTTTAGTGGCTCAGACTTAAGTCACTTCTGGTGCCAAACGGTTTATTGGCCGCAGTAAGTCCATTGTGTTTGCTGGGAGCAGTTTGTATGAGCAATCACACCGCCAGCCTGCTGTTGTTTGTTTGCAGTGGGCTCCAGGACGCCGTGTGTTGGGAGGGGTCCTGAGAATACGCCCGTCCCTCACAGCACGGCTGGTTCTCCTCTTTCGGGATGCCCACGGCACACAAACGCCGATGTCGCAGTAAACGGTCGGTTCTGGAAAAGTTCTGTGTGACAGAAGGGGTTCAGATGATTAAGTTTAAAAGGGGTTCGCTCGTGTCGTTTTAATGAACAAGATTATACCGATTTTCACAAGGTGTTACCAGTAGCCACTATGTCTTACGTTACTTTAATATCTGTTTGGTTACTGCTGTTAACCACTATGCTTTTGATAAACATGAATTAGATTGTGTAAAGTTTAAAGTTTCAATACGTTGATCTGCAAATCAGTTTGGCAGAATAATGAAAAAGAAACATTTTAAAAAACTCAATTCATCAGTAGCATCATAATCTATTTTAATATTCTGTGTAATACACTTAATGACCAGCTGTTGTCATGGTAACAGGGCACCTGCAAGCTTAAGTCAAGGTAAAGTTTGATCTGTGTAACTTTTGCAGCAATAATTATCAAAAGAAAATTAAATATATGAATTTGAATAAATAACAACAACTGTCATTGTTTGACAGCCAGAGGAATCAATCTGTGTGTAGAATGGTACCTGCATATTAAACTGGGATAAAGTATTTTAACACTGTTTTAATCTCCTTAAAGGAGAAACGTCTAAAAAAACAAAAAATCATTACTGTCTTTAAAAAGCGACAGAAGAAAACATAATGTGTTTTGTGTGTGTGTGTCTCACCTGTTGGCAGCGGTCACACTGGTAAGGCTTCTCACCGCTGTGAACACGCTTGTGTCTCTCCAGGTGATAGCGCTGAATAAACCTCATGTCACACATATCACACCCGAATGGCTTCTCCCCTAAACACACACACATCACATATTTCATGTGTTTTTTTTTAAGATCCATGCAGGCAAATAATGTTAAACTGACATTTACAACAAAATTCAACCCGACAGCTCAAATTATAAATCATTATTATAAACCTTGAGTTGCAAATCTGATCGTTTATGCAGTTTTAAACATCTGTTATGTGCAAAAAGCTACAAATTGCAGCTTTAAACATAATGTTAATTTTTTTTAAATGTATAGGTCTTTTGTGCATTTAATTAAATAGGACAACAGACAAAACTCATCTAAAGTCACAGTCATATATACAGGAAATGGTATTAGAAGTTGACGCAGGCTGGACTTAAACCTGCATCGCCCGCATGAGAACCAAGGCTCAATGTGTAAAGACTGCATGGCCTAACCACCAAGTAAAACATATGTGAGAATGGAAAGGTCCATGGCGTACCAGTATGGGTGAGAATATGGCGTTTCAGATGGTAACTGCTTCGGAACGCACTGTAGCAGTGATCACAGACGAAGTTCTTCTGCACTTGGGAGCTGAGCGAGTTATTGTCGGCATCAGGAATTTCCATCTAAACATACACACCGGATAACAGAGCAACCACATCACATTTAGTCAGGACATGAATATAAGCAGAATTAGTCAATGTCATTACCAGGCAAACTCAAAGTGTAATCGATTGAACAGACTCAATGCTTGCCTGGGGTTTTTCTCTCATTTTGGAGGGAAGTCCCGGCTTCCTGTTCTTCTTCTTTGGCTGGATGTTCTGGCTGGCTTGCATCTCTTTCTCATCCAACAGTCGAGAAGAGTGAAATTCTCCGTCCTTGCGGATGAGCTGCTTGAAAACAGGGACATGTAGGTCACCAGTTGAAAAGCAAGTGATTTAACAAAATCTGACTGGCACAAACCTTTAATTTCCTTCTTAAAAGAACCAAACTCCCACCCCGTGAGTGAGTCATAACCAAAAGTGAACTAAGTGAAGAAAAATTTACATTCCTCCAAACCATAAAGTGGATATTGTATTCAGTCCCCTAATTAAAATGGTCTCAGTTCAGTTCAAGCCAAACCGCTTTCAGATCCCTGAAATGAACCAAATGTGAACAGTACTGAAGTGCACTGAATGCCGGCATGTGATCAGTATCTTTTTTCCGTACCAGTGGTGGGCAGCTGACTCCTGAAGGCAGCAACATGTGACCATGTTGGTTCTGGGTCTCCTGGTTCTGGTTGTGATTATTGTTGTGATTGTGACTGTGATTGTTTTCTCTCTGTCCCTGGCCCAGATGAGAGCCCATCTTCTTATGGCCGGGCATGGAGCCGGTCTGCATGAGCGCCATGCCGGACAACACCGCTTCACAGCCCAGCAGCCCAGCCTGTGTACAAACACAACCACAAATAAACAGTGTTCATACAAGAGCAACCAACAATGATTCCCTAAGTCACCCCATTTGCTGACCACTAATCTGATGGTTTTAAAATTTGACCCAAATATTTAAACCTAAATGGTAACTGAAACTGTCCCAAAGATTTTTTTCTACCTGACAGATACCACTAAGTAAATCACATGTACTAAAAAAATACCATCTATCACAGCCCTTGATTTTCAACATCAAAAAAAAATCATTTGACTGTGTCCCCCAAGTATTAGCCAATCAGAAAACATGGAGGCGGGGCTTGTTAGTCAGACAGTCAGACAATTCTGTCTGTTTTTGGTGTTGTACAGTAGCTTTAATTCAATTCCAAAATCGCGATGCACGAGACGACTTATGTAATTTCTATGATCACAGAAAGACTTGCGTTGTGGAAGTGATTTAGAAACAGTTAAAACACAGGACAGCCAAAATAAATACTAAAAAAAATAGCAAAAAAACGATATGCATGATATGACAAATGCAGAAAATGAATAAAAGAGGGAAAATTAAACACTGACCCATTTCATGTGATCTTGCACTGAGCTGTTGGAAAGGTGTGACATCGCAGTGGTGAGAGTGTGTGTGTGTGCTGGGGGACAGAGAGCGTCAGTCTGGGCAGGGAGAATGTTTAGAGACCACACAAGCCCCGATCATCGGGGGGCCAAGCCTAGAAACAGAAGGGGTGGGATATAAAGCCAGGAAAATATCCATCTCTGTCTATGATGTTGCCACATATACAGCCCACCATTAACAGAAGTTGTCAACCGGTGACAAATCACCATGTTTATTCTGTGGAATCAAACAATTTCTGTGTCGTTATTGCCAAGCCTCTGTTTATGTAGCCGTATAGGACTGTGTGTTTAAACCATACAGTTTGGCTTAAGTAATTAGTTGGTCACATTTCCAGGCTTCAAGAGCCCCTAAATGACATATGGAAACAAAATAGTTCAAAACGGCAACTGAATGGAGTGGATTCTCATAGGAAACGGTAGAAATAGATTCAAGCAGTTATACCCTGTTGATTCTGGAACATGGTGAGGTTATGGAATTCACAATAATAGAAAAAACAGACTGTTATTTGACCCTCTCCCAAGCCCCCACCCGTTTCTTCCATTGCCTTTCCCTGTGTACAGAGCTCCTAACTTTGCAACGGTCCTGATTCCTGGCGGTTTAATGCCTTATAATTACAAATCATGGAAAACATCAAGACCACAGACACATTGGACTGGAAAAATGAAGCAGCTGTACCATGAATTAACAAATCAAAAGAGAAACGTATCAAAATGAACAGGTGATTATTGTACATTGTAAAGTTCAATAGCATAAATTTTCTGGTTTGTGAGGGGATTTGACAGCCAGTCTTTTGACAGGTTAAATTCGTCTCAGGAGATGAAAAATAAGACGTAGCAAACAGAAAGCAAACTCAACCAACCCATGACAAAGAAAACAAACTTTAACCAATTTAAATGTATTTATAACACACCTTTATAACTCATTCAGTCTGTAATTACAAGTAATGAAACTAGCAACACAGTGTCACTAATAAACCGCATTATGTACATGCATATCTTAAAAGCAGCATTAAAAGCAACAAAGTGCATGAATTTAAATATGCATAATAACAAGGGCTGAATTAAATGCGTTTTTTGCATCTGATTTGCAGAAATATTGCTCAGCTAAACGCTATTCACACCATTCATCCTCTACGACACAACAGGGCGTGAGTTCATCGTCTATTTAACTTCTGGTTTCAATGCTTTTTATTTCGAGTACTGTGTGTTATAAATGTTATACATTTTACTAATATAATACCGCTGTATGTGTTTGCTTTACCTTACTCTTCTTCTTTTACAGTACAGCAATATTTTCTTGTCGGACTTGCAATTTTTTTAGTTTACAAACACAGGAAACGTTACCGGAAGTGCTCTCGGGGGAGAGCGTCTGCCACGTGACCGCCACACTCACAGGCTACTTCCGGTGTAAATAAAGCCCACGTTTGTAAAGCGTTGTGAAGTTTTTTTATTAATGTGTAAAATGTTGAGCAATAAAGTTGCTACTTGCATTGCATTTCACAAATGTGTGCAGTTTTTGACTTCTGTTATGTTTTTGGGATAAGGGGACATAGAAACGAGGGTTTAAAAATATATTGGGTATTTTTAAAATTGTATAAACTAAAACAGAGATATTATAGCTTTAACAAAAAAAACTATTTGACCTACAGTCTAAGCCAGACTCCTTTAGAAAGGATTTTTAAAGCACAATGACAATGTCCAGCCAATGTGTTAAACAAAATGACAGTCACAAATCAAAGTCACAAAATCATATATCATAAAACTAATGTATCAAATATCCTCATCAAAGGATTTTGTAGACAACAACCTAAAATAATAAAAAACAAAACATTTATCATAATACTTACTGAAGTTACTACTAGGATTTGACAAAAGTCACCAGGCCAGTTTTTCAACCAATTGTACAAATTAAACAAACACATAAACAAACAAAAACGTAAAACATTTTTATAAAATGTGTTTCATATTTACTACTACTTTAGACTACTTTAAGGTGCTGTAATCTTTTTGTATCTTTATTTATTTTTGGGGAATTACTCAAATTCTGGTGGAACTAGTAAAATCTTTGAAATCTGTGGGTACTTAATTATTTTCCCTTTTATTATTGCATTCAGTACTGTGTACTGATTTTAAATGGTCAATTGTATTTTTATAGAGACTTTATAGAAAATATTTTTAGAAAATTGTTCATTTTAAAACTGTATGTAAAAATAGCTACAGTAAGGCAGGTGCTTATATTGCCTATTGACAACACATTAAAACTAATTACAGGTCCTTTCCTAATCGCTCTATCTCATCAAGAATAAAATCCATGTCTTTAGTGGTGAGCTGAGGAGATAAAACCACCATCCGGAAGAAGTTGACGCATCCCGCCATGGGTTGGTAGCCCACCATCATTGTTCCGCGTTTCATCATTCTCTCTTTGATCACTGGTGCCACCTGGCGGTGTAATTGAGAATTACATTACTTATTGAAAGCAAATCCTCTGTTAATTTAATTCTGTTATAATATTTGTCATTCAGTGTACATGATAACCAAACCAACCTTTGACAACCTTTCTTGGTAATCTGCACTGTTCTCCTTTCCTCTCAGACTAGGTGGTATGTACCAAAAACAGACGTTGACAAACTGCCTCTGTTAGTAAAATCAAGAACCTATATAAATATATTACCATATACATTACATGCATGTTTAGGTTTGTATACAGTACGTTACCTTAGAAACCAGCTGAAAATGTTCTGTCTTCTCCAATTCCTCCACTAAATACCTATTTTTTAAATGATCATATAGTCATGAAAAAAACAGTGCTGGTCTACAGCCGTTAAAATATTAACGTAAAGTCAGCCAATCATTATTGACTGCAGAATACATAACTGACCAATCAGAATCAAGTATTCCAGAGAGCCAAATAATAATACGTTAGACTGGCCACTAATATTCTTCCTGTTATGTCATCATTCATTATGATATTATTCATTATTATTATTTATCACCAACATTAAGATGCATCAATACCTTGCGAGGGAAAGGGCCTTGTCTACACGTTCAGCAAGCCCACATGTTCCTACTGCCTTCCACATCAACCAGAGCTTCAAACAATCCACCTTACGGCCGCACTGGATAGATTTGTCTCCTGTGTCCAAGCTTGTGTCATAAAACTTGTCTTGTTGGAACAAGTAAGTTGCTTTGGTACTGTGACAGTGCATCAGCAAATTCTACAAATGAAGACAGATAAAATTAATCACAGATTTATCTTATATACACAACTGAGTCTCTCTTTGTCCCTCTCTCTGTAGATATCTATCTAGACAGGCAGACAGACAGACAGAGATAGAGAGATTTCACAAGCTTTCCTACCGTGGTATCTCTGAACAAAACAACAGAGCACTGCAGGCCAGCCAGAAGCATTTTGTGTGGATTCCAAGTCACAGAATTGGCTCTGAGTTTACAAAAAACTTGAATGAGAATCAAACAGTCAAAGGCAGTCATTCTGTCCTCTAAAACAATGGCTCAACTTTCAACCTCATTTCTCAAACGTTCATGTATTTCCCACAGGCAAAAATAAGCGCCCTCTAGTGGACAAACAGCACAACGCTGGTGTAAAATATGGGATCAATCAAATTAGTCAATCATGACATAATAATGAGCATTACACAGTCAGCATTTACAAAGAACTGGATTTGCAAAAACACAAAAAACTGTATCTCTGAATACAGCATCACTGAAACTGAGATTTTTCTCAGAGAAACATTTTCCAGAGGACTCGTTCTGTCAGCTCAGAGTGCATTAAGTTCAAACCTTTCTATTCCCGACACCAGATGTCTGTGTTTTTTGGAGAACAGCACGCTCCCTCCCCACGCGGCCTGTAAATGACAGAGAACGAGTCCAGATTGCAATGTTGGAAAGCAAAAATGTAACAAGTGATCGTTTCAAGTCCAAACAACAGTAAATGTCTAAAGCTGGGGCATATAGACATGCATTGACTTGTGCATGTATTGCGTAAGTGTTACATAAGGAAACTACAGCATGCTGCACGTACATCAATGTGCATCCAGATGCCGTTTCTTTCGCATATGTCAGCGATAGCGTTCAGAGGATCAAAGGCGCCCTGCACTGTTGTTCCTGCTGTGGCATTGACAAAGAATGGAACAGCGTCCTGGAGGAGAGAGAGTCAAACGCTGTTAACCTTCGACCTTTAGATGCTTAAAAGTGAAGATCCTGTCACCATTTACTCACTCTCATGTTGTTCCAAACCCAAATGACTTCATGTTCTTCACGAAAAACATATCTAAACGTCTCCTTTTGTATTTCACTGAAGAAAGAAAGTCATACGGTTTTGGAACGAGATGAGTTTTAATGTGAATCTGTGGTGTTTTAATAGATTTTATTCTCAGACCTACACAGAACGCTTCAATAATGATTGAGTGTGAATTTAAATATCTACTTTGGATTTTGCCAGCACGATTTTTGCCTCCAGGTCTTCCGGTATCATGCTGCCACTGTAATGTAACCAAAAAGCGAAACATTATGATAAGCACTAATGGTTTCCTGACACATGCTGGAAATCAGAACCATCTGTACCTCTCGTCCGCCTTCACGACAAAAACATTCTCCAAGCCAATACCAAGAAAGGCGGCACCCTTTTTCATTGAGTAGTGACTCTGAAACAAACACAGTTCCAATAATAACCATCACACAGTAAAGGCCGGTTCACACCAAGAGCGATAACTATAATGATTACTTTAACGTTTTAAAAACATTTCTTTGTAAACTTAAGAAAATAGTGGCATTCACACCGCAAATATAACCATAACGATACAATATTATCACTGTTAGATCAGTTTATTTCCTGTTGATTACCAATAAAATATTAACAGCCAATCAAAATCCAGATTTAAAAGGCCTGAGCATCTACTGCAGCGTGTGATCTTAGAATAAACAATGTTATTGCATATTGGTGTTAGTGCTAATATAGTTACCATTATAGATATCTTTATAGTTATAGTTAATGGTGTGAGCAGGTCTGAACTCTTTAAGGGCCTTTAGAAAAAACTCTTATGTCTTTACTTGCTCCGATGTAAATATGGCCAGCCGTGGTGTGGCCCACAAGCCTTGAGTCTTCACATTGGGGAAGGCCCAGTAGCGTGCGATGTTAATGGCATACATGTTGGACATGGAACCTCCAGGACAGAAGATTCCATCTCCTTCTGACCATCCAATCAGAGAGCGAAGCTTACAAAGCACCTCCTCCTCCATCAGGACGAAGACAGGAGCCACTTCATAAGTGTATCTGCAAAAACATCATACTGAGTATCTTCTGCGTTGATCACTCATGACAGACATCTCAGACTTAAAGACAGACTTTATACATATATGAAGTAGAGATCTTCTCAAAAACCGTTGTGGAAACATACTGGCTGGTGTTGAGAGTCTCTGTGAGGAGTCGGCCTGTCAACGCGTGGTAGTCCACTCCAGCAAACAGCTGATTGAAGAACCGTGGATGACCTGTGACCAAAAACAGGCTTTAGGCCAGGATGTAACCACATATGCATGACTGAGGTGAAATTGATTTAGTGGTTAAGAAATAACCATTGAAAAATCCATATCAGTACACTACTAATCTGAATGTAAGGCTTAAAAGTAAGGTAGGCTATTTATCAGAGGCTAGCAATAGCAAAGGTCCCGCCCTCCCCTCAGAGCGTTCTCCAAAGCCACGCCTCCTTCAAAATGAGGTGTGTAGAGGTATGCAAATACATAGCTTGACAGGCACATAAGACATCCTGTCGTCCTGTTCGGACCGAATGCAATGATTGGATGAACATTTTTTGGTCTTGTGCTTTCCACAGAAGATATATGTTTATGTAAGTATATTTAGACCAGTCATGAATTTCCTACAGGATAAATAAAGTATCTCTCTCTCTCTCTCTCTCTCTCTTTTTAAGCAGCAAAACAAAACAAAAAATGTTTTGTAAAAACATCACCTACACTGTTTTTTAAGGGATGTTGTGCTCGTCTGTCAAACTCAAAGTATTTGCATACATCCGAGCATTTCATTCATGTGTTTTGGAGGAGGTGTGGCTTTGGAGAGGCACTGAAGGAAGGGGGGGAAGCCTCTCTAAAATTGCCTACTGTACCTTTAATAACCTGAAGGCAAAAAATGAATGTCACATACAAGTTTTAACACTGTATCTCGCCACATCCTGCACCCTCTGCAGTAACTGCTGCTGAGACTCTCCATGTTCTCTGAGCTCCAGATCCAGAAGAGATCTCAGCTGATCCGGGTCTTTCCACTCACACACCTGTGCAAGCAAAGACACGAATATCTATTTAAAGAACGACTCTGAACTATTATTACCGATTAAAGATAAGATAGAACGACGCAGAGGTTGTTAAATGAGATGATGCATTCTTGAAAGATATGACCTTCTGCTTGGAGTCAGTTCCTTTTTCAAGTATCTCCTCCACAATCACTTTGAAAGCCTCAGTAAGGAACAGTTTCCCATCTGAATCATAGAAATCTGATTCTTCAAGGTGACCATTCGTATACTCTGTGGAATTCATAGAACATATTTTATCGAACAGACCAATAAGTGTTTAAATAATAAATTAAAATAAAACATAATATAGATTAGAAATAATATAAAAACATATAAATATATGAAACAGTTTATTGTCCACTCTGTAAGCTGTTGGATGTTGTCAAGCAAATGTAGCGTTTTTAGACACGTTTTAAAACTTTTAGAGCAACTATCTAACTACAATAAACTATTTCTTTGATAAAACTCAAGTTCATTACGTGTGAGAGAGATGTGTGTTAATTTCAAGCCGTTTTGCATTCATAAGAGACGTTTGTTATCTTTTGGTTAGCGTCCGAAATGCCAACAACGCCAAAACTCTTGAGCTTAATTCCTAAGGAAATGGAAAAGACACCAGTGCAAGATGGCTCTCGGGAAAAGAAAGAGAGACAGATTTAGCAAAAATAATCAAACATTTGCTTATCTTGAAAATCTCTGAATGCTTTTTTGTCGTTGCAATTTTGCTGATGCTCGACGGTCTGTTTCCTAAACGATTTGCTTCCAACTGTGGTCGATCAGAACGCTAAGAGAAGAGTTCACTTACGCAATGCGTTCCGCACAATGAATTCTTTGTGTGGGTCATTCATTCAGGTGTCCCCAAATTTTCCACGACCGACTTTAAACGTTTGCAACTTTTTCCCCTGCTTTTAGTTACGGCAGGAACTATTCTGCACGCGCATACTTACTTATCTTTACAGTAACACTTACAGTATTGCATCATCTGATCCAAAAATGAACAATTCAGCAAAAAAAAAAAAAAAAAACTATGCGTAGGAATGCACGCATGCATCCAGCTTAAAACGAACAATTAAACATCTCACCTTTAGAAACAGATGAAGTCATTGTATTGTGTTGTGTTTTCTTCTGCTGCTGAGTACATGAAGCTCTACTGTATGTGATGACGTGATACCTTCTAGTCTCCAGTGGTTAAATGCACAAGCGAGCATATATAAGTGCCTGCGCACGCATCTCGTCATTCAAGTGACAGTCTAATTGGATTAAAGTGATATGGGTGTGTCAACAAAAATCAATCGTTAACTCAAAAAATAGCTTTTACAAAGTCCCAGTTGATACCCAGCAGGAAACGTTCTCATAACGTTGGCTAACGTATTTTGAAAGTTAGTAGAACGTTTTAACGTTATATGTAACAAAACCGTTGTTCTAAATTGCAATGATGTTTAAAACAATTTCTGGGCGTATTTAATGTTAGGGAAAACGTTGGGGAAACGTTTTTACAATATTGTTATCTTGGTATGATAGGATAACATCAGTAGTATTCCTACTAATCAGGGTGATTTAATTACTCAAAATACTGTGGATATTTACAATATTATGGATTGTTTTCATTGCATGTTTCCTGCTGGTCAAGCATATATATATATATATATATATATATATATATATGTGTGTGTGTGTGTGTGTGTGTGTGTGTGTGTGTGTGTGTGTGTATATATATATATATATATATATATATATAT
>JAZGTK010016126.1:0-12876 GCA_036877625.1 Ambastaia sidthimunki
GCTGTTACGTTGACACACGGCAGCGCCGCTGTTACGTTGACACACGGCAGCGCCGCTGTTACGTTGACACACGGCAGCGCCGCTGTTACGTTGACACACGGCAGCGGCGCTGTTACGTTGACACACGGCAGCGCATGGACGCAGCGTGTCGCATACACAAGTTTTGGTGCTTTGGTCTATTTCTGCTGCATGTCGCATGCTCAGCAGAAAACAGTGAAAATGCACAAGTGAACCCATGTAACAACACAACCTTTCACAACACAGGCAGTGTTACTGTTACTCATCGTCTGCAAACACACATCTGTCTGTTTAATTCAAGTTACACACAAACATGAACATGAAAATGCTTCGGTCATTATTAGCGGTTTTTGAGAGCTAGTCACTATTGAAAAAGTATTTGCCATTATTCCTGTTACTGGCATCAAATCTTTGAAATATATTCAGAGTGTCGTGGCATGTAAACTAGAGATCTACAAACAGAATATGCAGCGTTACATATATAAAATATTCTTTATAACACTTGAACATTTGGACAGAGACTCTGAAGTTTCTCTGATGAAGACAGACCTTCTGCAGTACAGTTTACTATAACACCACAGACACAAACCCACAGCCACAATCTCTGAGTTTATGACTATTTGCTATTGTTGTAAATGTTTGTTTGCTGTGTGCTAAATATATATGAATGATTCTTTGTATATCTTTGATCTTCTTTTCTAGTGTGAATGTGTGTTTGTCTGCAGCAGCTGTTCAGTGTGTTGAGATATGAAGGGATTGATAAACACACTGCTGAACACTTAACTATTAAACCACAGCTGCAAGAGACAATGTGTGTGAAGGCAAGTTTAAAGTTTGAAAGTTCAAGTGTTCTGGCAGAGAGGGAGAGAGAGAGAGAGAGAGAAAGAGAGAGAGAGAGAGAGAGAGAGAGAACGAGAGACAGAGAGAGAGAGAGAAAGAGAGAAAGGAGAAGAGAAAAAAGGGAGACAGTAGGAGAAAAAAAGATTCGGGGCCCCACAGGATGTTAAACTGGAATGCCAGGAAAAGGAATTTTCTAAAAGTGTGTGAAATTATGGAATTTTTAACTATCCCTTTAAGGCAAATGATAGTGTATTGATTTTGGACTGCTTTCAAATGCCTGTGGTTTCTCCGCATATTTAAATTCTCACTGCAGCTCTAAACATTCCACAGACGAGATTTAACTTTCCTCTGTACACAGTTTATTAACAGAGGCACTTAACATTCTTGTAATTATCTGTGTCTCTCTCAGTAATTGACTGCAGCAGCCAGTATCTAAACCTTTTAAATGAGTGTAAATCTTTATAGACACACAGTAAAAGCAGACCAGGCTGAAATGACACCGTACTATCCGCTTTACATTCTGACCGCAGCCCACCACATTATGATGAGACAGCATTCCACAGAGACTCACCCCGGCGACCAGAATCTGCAGCGGCTGTGAGCCAGTTTTACGAGGTCTTGAAAAGCCTCTGACTTCCTGTTTTGAAGCCCAGGGCAGGATCAGAGAGCTGCGGCAGCTTTCTGATGGATGTTTCATAGAATCTAACGTTTGTTAGCTGTACATACAATAGTCACAATATAGTTGCTGAAAATTTTAAATTAATCAATCACAAGTGCTTGTAATTTGGCCATTAAATTTCCTGGTTGAAAACCTACCCAGCCACCAGAGCAAAAAAATATTTCATCCAGCTTTACCAGAAAAAAATATTTATGGTGTCATTAAAGGCAGAAAGTAATTCACATGTGGTACTATTTTGCAAAAACACAAACACTGCTGACTGTTTTCCAAAACACTCTAAACTCTCATCTATTGGCAGAACAGACTGATAGCCCCGCCCCCAGAATGACATCAACATTAACTGAGCCAATGACACCACAAAAGAACACGACACATCACCTGTAACACACACACATACACAAATCACAGCCACTGGATTTAAAACACTCATTTCGAGTGACAGCTCTGGAATGAAGTGTCATACATTCAAGAGTATTGTGATCCGTATCTACTCCAGATGTTACAAATGCTGAAATGTGTTTGTTTTTCTTTGGTGTTCTGTGGAGCTAGAACTCTTTTTTTGCTTACATGGCTGACTGCAAAGAGAATGTTACCAGTTCCCAAAGTCAACACGGCCCATATCCACAGAACCAGAGGGCTTCTTATTTTCCCTCTATCCAATTCTGGTGTTTGTATGTGTGCAGTGCACACGAATTACACTGTATAGTGTGTGTGTGTGTGTGTGTGTGTGTGTGTTGTAGGGTTGGACAATATAGCAAAAAAAATTATTTTTACAGCTTCCACATTATTTTCCACATAATTATTGCAAGGACTGAAAACATTTGTTTATGCACCAATATATCAATACATAGTATAAAACAACAGATTTAGTTCCAATTTAGTTCCATATTTTAACCTAAAAGTAGTGAATTTTATATCTGTTTAAAACGTTGCTAATATCACTCAGCTCAAGCATGTAACAAAGAAATGTGTGTACACAAGTGTTTGTGTTTCTGTGTGAGGGCATCAGACACTCCACTAATCCTCTGTCAGTTCCCACAATCCCTTTCAGCTGTGTCCTGCCAAGATCCTCATCTTCCAGTAGAGCTCTCACCCCACATTCCCACACCCAGCTCCTCAACTAAATCTCCCTCTTTTCCCCTCTTATTCCCACACCCCTTCTAAAGAGCTCATTCTCCCTCTAAACCCCCCACTGAACCACACCGTCTCTGTGCTTATTTTCTTCTTTCCCACCATTAATTCATTTCCACATGCTCTGCTCATCTCCACACCTCTCTCATAGTGTCCATATTGCTCTCTCACCCAGCTAAACAGATCAGCTTAAACCACAATGAATTCTCCTGCTGGTTAGTCTTGTATAGCCAGACTTTAGACTTTTGACTATAGACAAAGTCTGTTCCACCCGCAGTTTATTCTGTTTAAGAACTGCTACTTAAGAGACCATCTTACCAACATGTAAAGCAACCAGCTGTGAATTGTGTGTAGACTTTGTAATGAGAGTTTCATACTGCCATTAAAGTTAATCTTTAAAAATTTGCTACTGCTAACCTTTGCAAACTTTGGCCAATCCAGTGTTCTTTCTTGCAAACAGATTACAGAATTTACATAGTGCCAGCCAATCAGATCTCGGAAACCCAATATAATTGTCTTGTCTTCTCTTTTAGAAAAGTTTTTGTGCCTATGTTGTCTCAAAGTACTATCTACGTAGGCAGCTCATTAGGTTTTGGAACAGAGCCACTGGGTTGACTTAGCTGAACGTAGCAGTGTAAGCCAAACCACAAACTGAGTTTATTCAAACGTTTGGCAGCAGTTGTGCGTGTATGTGTCTGCTATCTGAGTCGTCTGCAGTGCTGTGTCAAAAAACTTTAACACACAGAAAATGAGTGTTTTCAAACATTTTATATCTGAATAACACACGAACATAACCAAACAACCGCACTGTATGTGTTTCTCTCATGCCAGTTGGCATGGCAATGGTTGGTAGGTAGAAATAATACTGGAACTGTTTCTTGTCATGCTCAGAACTAAACAAAACAAAAACGTGTTATTTTATGTATGAGAAATGCTTTGGTAATGCTTATTATAAACTAGAATTTCTACAGTCTAAAACAGCAACAGAACTGCAGGGCTCAAACAGTCATGTCAGAATTGTAATATTCTTACATTGCTTGCTTTCACTGTTTTTCTAAACATTTGAATAACAGTTTTTCATGCTAAATGAACCAAGTGGTTGTGTAGACTAAATGAAAATGTCATCTAGTTGCACCACACAAAATAAATTTTTCATGTAATCTACATTATGTATAATTAAAATACCAACATATAAATAACTGGTCATAATTATGTAGCTGTATTTCCACCAGTTCATCCTCAGAGCAGACACACATCAGCTGATATATCGGAGTAATCAGTGATGGAGTGATTCTGAGCGGCTCTCAATATATGTACATACAGTATGTGGATTTAATTTGACTTGCTTGACACTTCAGTGAGTTTTCAAAGTTAGTTGGGTGTTAAAATACTGGCCTTAAACAGCTTCACTTCTGTAAACATAACCTTCACCAACACACACACACACACGCACACACACACAAACACACACTTGTTGGTACACCTGTCATTACGAGTACTTTCAATTCTCTTTGACATGTTTTTTATACTAAGCTTATGATACTTTCTGTGCCCTGTGTGGGGAATTACACATTTTTTGGTTGTAGAAAATGTCAGGTTTTTACTGTGAGGTCATATTTGTCCAGAAACACACACACACTTACATTAGAGACATCACATATATGGCGCTGGGCTTTTCTCGTCCTGCAGGTGATATAATATGGACAGGTAAATTGTAATTCCTGACCCAACAGACGCAATGGCTTTGGTAAGAAATAACAATCCTCAAAGACAGCGACACCTCCAGCAGACCAAAGGAGGAAGTTTTCATGCAAATCACAAGGTCTGGTGGAGGTCTGAGCGCTATTTAAAGGTCAAAACAAAGGTCTCCAGGAAGTTCTCAAAAGTGTTTTATTTATTTCGCCTCAGCTGTATGAGCAGCTGAAAGATTACAGCACAAGCACTGATGGTATCTTTGTGCCTCACTGTTGAAACAACTGCTTTGATCTCTGGCACAAGATTCCTCCATCTTCTGGTGAGACAGTCAATTCTAGTGTCTGTTAAACCAATTCACACTGTGTTTTTTATAATTGATTAATCCATGCATGTGATTATTTTATAATTCATGTGCCCTCTTAATCTTTAATCAAAATCTAAATATGTATTTCCCATCTGGAATGATCTCAGTCTGATGGCTTGTGTGGAGCCTCCAACAGTCAGTCTACTGCAAGCTTTAAAAAAACACCAATCCATTTCCTGTGGAAAACAAACCACGCCCCCATTTTTTTTTTATTTCACTTTGAGTTACATCACAACACTTAAGCTCCAGTTCACACATTAGAGATTCTTAAAATATGATTCTTTTATACTCTGAAACCAGCATATGAGTTGGAACAAGTTTTTGGGTGGAAAAAAACCTTTTTAGTCACATTTTTAGCTTAGCTATTCTTTTAACGACCTTCCTGAGAAATATAAAATGTTTTACTTAGCAGAGATACAGAGGGCAATACTGTACCCTGTAACCACAGAACAAGTCTTCTCACAGCCAGAGGAAACGTTTCTGAAACCTCATATTATTATGTAGGGGAATGTAAGTTACCATCACAAAACCCCCATAAGCAAATGATTTATTCCTCTTCAAATGAATCATTTCAAAATGTTCAACCCATCATCACCCACACTGACAGAATGTTCCGTGTGTGATTCACCTGGTAAAAATATGCCACCACTCGTGACCCCATTTGGCAGAAGATTCTACATTGCAAACATCACCACAAACATATTTACAGGCTGCATTAAATGCGACAAAACAGCGCATTCCTGACAGTCTGTCTCTCTGACTGGTGTGTGTTTGGATGATTCACACAGACACAGAAGTGATTCAGAGCTAAACACTGAGCTGGCATGCGTTTAACTCACGGTGATATTTGTAATGGATCTGGGAGCAAAACATCAATGCATGTCATGTTACTCTGACAGTAAACATTTAAGTCTTTCAGTGTAATATAAATTTATATTTCATTTGTTAATGCTGTTTTAACTTAAGGTTAAATTACCTCAACCTTTTAACTAACAACCAATGCTGTAATATCAAAAGTATGCTTTTTTATTTTTACGTAGCCATAAGCATAATTCATAGAAAAAATGTGAGCTGATGGAAATATATAGTTGGTAATATATAGAGTGAAAACACACACACACACACACAGAGCTGTAATCATATCTCTCCAGAGCGCCCAGCATGACTGAGTGCAGTATAAGAAACAGCTGGAGATGCCAAGACCATGAGAATTAAAAAGAAAAATTGAGAGGTTACAGAAGAATGTTCTCACACTGTGTGTGTGTGTGTGTGTGTGTGTGTGTGTGCGAGAGAGAGAGAGAGAGAGAGAGAGAGAGAGAGATCAAACTTCAGGTGAGTGCTGACATTGTGGTGTTGATCAATAAAGTTAAAATGTTACAATTATGAAAATGAGCAACCAATGCATATCCCACAGTGACACTGAGTGTTTGTAACGTGACTGTGCACATGAAAGGAGAATGATGTCATGAGATGTACTGATCGTCAGCGGCACAAAGAAGAGACTGAAGATCTCTTACATCTCCAGCATGTTTCAATGCAAATAAGTTTTAGGACAGAAAGTTTTCTTGCTAGGCTGATGTTTATGTTTGTGTGCCGCATAAAGTCTTGCTTTAAAAAGGGAGATGTCCAAAAAACATTCACTTTTTTTTCCTCACACGGCAATCACTTCTTTTCAAAGTGTTTCTTGTAAATATAAGAGAAGCACTGACTGTCTGTACAGCAGGACGATCATCTTCAGTGTGGCCTACAGCTGCTTTTGTTATACACACTGAGATCCAGTAGTGAAAATACTTCTATTTTGCATTATTTCCCAATCTAATACAATTATCCTTCTTATAAATGATATTATCATGAACAGTTATTAACAATTTAAGTGAAAATTTAAATGCTTCACCTGCTGCCACACTGCATTTTTTATCTCTCATTTCCAAGTTCAATATTTCCCAAATTTCTGACGCCCTCACACTTCATTATTCCACTGTCAATCCCACAATTCCCTGTGTAAATCTCAAATACAGACTCAGGAATATGAATATGAAACCCCAAAGGAAGAAGAAGAAAAACACTCTGTTTAATCTGTCAGTCAAATGCTTCAGTGCGTCTGGACTCCACAGCCGCAGAGATGAAGCTGAGCCGAGCTCTTCAAGAGCGTCTCGACATCTTCTGGGATGGAGCTGATGGAAACATACAGTGAGAGTGAGAACAGTGTAACTGTCGCTCTGGATCTGCTCTTCTGCATTACTGTACACGTCCAGTGAGGGTTCATTTAACATCACATCATTCAGACATTCAGATTCTGATACAGCAACATCATGATGAAAGTATTCTGTCATCATGTCATTTATCTGACTGACAGCCTCGAAAGAAAGATACAAACAAATAAACAGCGTGGTAAGAATTCTGTAAGGATCACAGTGAATCAAAAATAAAGTTGATATCAAAATACTGTCTTATATGTCAGCTGAAAATGAATGCGAGACATTTTTAAATATTGATGGGTTGTTAATTTGTAGATAGCTGTTAACTTTGGGCCTTGGATTCTCCACTGAAAGTGTTAGCTTAGATTTCATGATCTCCTTTTTAAGATTTATTGGAGAAATGCTAAAAAACAGCCATAGACAGAATACATGTGTACTAAACGAGAGAGATTATGGAAAACAGGAAATAGCTTTTCCAGTAAAAGAGGGATGAATGAAAGACAGGAGGAAGGAGAGCAAAAGTACACGTTCAACAGACATGCAACAAGCCGTCTGTATTTTCTGAGCAGAGTACAGCAGATTACAGCCAGCTCAGCAGTTTCCTGCCATCAGCATTCATGTGTCGTGATCTCCTCACATTTAGACACTGTATAATATCACACAGACAGATTATGAAACATGAACAAATTATAACTACTTATGTGACAGAATTATACTGCATTCCAATACAAATGAGAGCATTTGCTTACATTGCACAGACTGTAAATTCACATGTGAGTGGGTGGGTTTCAGATGAGCTCCAGGAGTCTGTGTGTGTGTGTGTTAAGGATCCATCTTTTTGACTGTTTTCTAATGAAAAGAGGGCGTACGGCACATTTAATTCATCTAAAATCACTCCATCGCTGTTCGGTGTGTTTATGAGAGTGTGACCCAACTGTACAGGGCGTGGAAAGACTCACAAACCTGCTTCTGATTAACCCACCGCCCCAAAACAGCTCCAAACAGGGTGTGTAAGACAACATCTGGGACGGGATACGCAACATTTGGAAAGAGTTATTAAAGTTGGGGAAAGGAAATGAGAATGGAATGGACACTCGGATCCAACAGGTTCTCCAAGGAAATCCAAAGACCAACCCAGCCAAGAATCTGCACTAAACTACAGCACATCCACAAACACGCAGCCTGATTATCAGATTATATGCCTGGATAAATACAATTGCCTTTAATTCTACAGCAAGTTTATGATGCTTAATACAACACACATTCTCACTTGATTAAACAAAGGAGACCAAGTTTTCTTTTCTTATGACCCAAGAATGACCCTTATACTTTGAACCGTTTGAGACAAAGGCTGAATTTGAGTTGGACCAAAAACGTTTCCATCTGGGCTTGGCTTTCCTTCTTAAAAAGTTTGCTGACTATGGTGGGATTTGATTTCGCTCTGAATTGACCTGAGCAATGTGGCTTCATTTGAAGAAAACTAAGAATTATAATCTCACTCAAGAGACTCCAGAAAATTAAAATAACATCCACCGCTTTCATTAAAGAGTACGTGCCTCTCACTAGACTGCTGAAGAAGAGATTTTACACTAACCAATCACTGAACCAAACCAACCAATAAGCACTCATGACATCATCACAGCTAATGTTAAGTGCAGCTCAATTTAAGATTATGTTGTTTACTGAAGCATAGAATACTGAGACAGAACACTGTAATTAACTTCTATTGACATCTTTTATCATAATTTCAAATGGCATCTATAATGAACACATTTCATTAAAACACATTTAAAGAAACTAATAAAGCTGTTACATGAAAAATGCAAACTAGGTTGTGAGATTAAATATCATGAAATGTGTACTAGGTTCAGTACATACATGTTAAACTGAGGCCTTCTCTAAAGCCTCTGTCAGCTGCACGCAAAACAACTAACATTTGATGTTATTACTGATAATGTTTAGTGGCTCATTAGTGACACTGTAAATGAGTTTTGTATTTGTAGAAGTTTAAACAATAAACCTGCTGGCTTACCTCTTATCCCACAAAATCTATAACAGCCATAAAACAAATCAAATCATATTCTACAAACTGTAAATGTAACCCTAAAAAAAGTGAGAGACAGAGAGACACACAGAGAGAGAGGGGGTGTTAGTCTAAGTGTCTGCAGCATTTAATAAATGGCCCCCAAAACTCACTGTGTGCAGATGCATTACAGATGCCTGTGTGTGTGTGTGTGTGTGTGTGTGTGTGTTGCGCAGCTGGTGGACCGATACGAACTCGATGAGGCCGACATATGATAAATAGTTGGACTAGTTCAAAGGTCACAATTTCAGCTTCTTGGTATGTAAGTCATTTGTGTGTGTGTGCTCCAGAGCTTTAGCATCTGTGCCATTAAAAGTCTGAAACCCAAAGATATAAGATGCTACTTTCTATTAAAGTCAGATGTAGAATATTACTACTAACCAGATAAAAACAGCCTGAGGTGGTTTTGTTGGTATTAGCTGGCCACCATTAGCTGGTTTCCAGCAGTTTTGAGCACTTGTCAGGCTGAAAGCAAACCAGGCTGAAAATGAAAGTCCATCAAAAACAGTGAAACGTCAAAAAACAGACTTTTGAAGGTTTAGAGGTGGGGTTGAATAGTTATCATAATCTTAGTATGAAAACCCTCGTGTCCATGAGGTCTTCACTAATGTAGCTTCTAAGGTCTGTGTGTTCCTCTGTTGGCAGTAACTGTGTTTAGAGGTCATTGGTTTCACCAGCTGTCTTACAGAAAGAATACAGACTGTGAGATTACACTACTGTTCTGAGGGGTAAAAGCTGTCACACACACACTTGCCATTAAACCCTGTCGACACCCTGTCACCACCCGGCCCCCCCGGCCCCTCCGGCCCCCAAAGCCTGTATGTGATTTTCTTTGTGTGTGTGTGTGGAGGAGGGGGATTCGCTTCTCTTGTGGATGTAATTTCATTTAAATACTCATTAAATACAGCATCGCCAACAGAGGGTGACAGAAGGGGCCCAGGGTGACCGCATGTAGGATTCATTTGCATTTGTGACTATTAGGGTTTTACATTATTTACATGTAGCACAAAAACCCAGACCAGACAGGCTTTAAAAATAAAGTTTTAAAAAAGGTGTGTGTGGCCCCTTTAAAAAATGAAAAAGAAAGAGATAAAAAAGGTAATAAATTAATGGTATGTGTCCTGAAAAAATGCAATAACATTTAGGGACTATTGGATATAGCATCCATCCATCTTCCCAACACAAAGTATATATCGAGCAGCAGAAAAAACGATTATGAGTGATGTGTAGTAATGCTCAATCCATAATACTCTTACTAACCCCCCCAGGGAGAGCCACTCATCTGTGAAATACTGCCACTCCAGAATGACTCTAATCCAGAGATAAATTTCATTCTGTGCAACACGTCACTCAAACTGCAGCCACTCAGAATATTACAGACACCATCACCACTGAGAAATCTCATTTACAACCAATCAAGAAATGAATTCTATTACCAGCTGTTATTTTCATTATGCAATAATGCAACATTTGATCATTGAGCGAGTGTAACTGTGGGCAGATGTGAGTGTGCACTGATTGATCACTGATTGAACTCTCTGTCCATGTCTGAGGGTTTGTGATTGACTGCACCAAGTTAAAAGAGCTCCACCCTCAAACTCTATAGAAATGACTCCAGTCCCTCCTTCACTGTCTGATTTTGTATGACCATTTATCATCTGCTATACAGAAATCATAAATATGTAAACATAACATACAGATTATTTATACACACATAAAAACTTGATAAATGATTTATTAGCTGTAAAGATAAATAGGTTATTGTTTAAAATAAATAGACAATTTATAAAAGATAAAAAAAGACAGCAAACTGAAGAACTCATGTAGTGAAGTTAGAGTTTAATAAGTAAATTAAACTTAAATTTCATTTTTTTCCCCTCACACAAAACTACAGCCATATCTGTAGAAGACTTTATTTAATTTAAGTATTATATATGCACAATTTTTAAGGTAGTACATTTTGAAAATATACTGTAAATCCACTGTCAACTTTTAGTGTATGAAACAACCAACATTTAGCGTAACATCAACCGTTGTGTTTCACAGATGAAATGAATTAACAGTCAGATTGAGATTGTGGGAGGGTGAACGGGGGAAAACCTGCCTTATTCCCTCATCAGTGGTAGAAAAAAACATGTTGGTGTTTAAAGAAAAATGTTCCTGCAGAATAGAATGACCTGTGATGTGGTCTGAAGGTCATGACATCATCGGGGGCGAGTGATTGGACAGAAACACCCTGCTTCAAATCCAATCGAATGATGGGCTAAAACATGACCCATTTCTCTTAGCATGATGATTTGTGTTAGTGTCGTGATCTTGTGCACATATTTAGGTCAAAGTTAGGCTGTGTGTCTGCACTACAGGCAGAGGCTTAAACGCTACAGTAACCTCAACATCCACTTGATGTGTTATTAAAAACATACAAATGGATTCTGTATAGAATTCAACACAAGACAAAGTAACAGGGTAGAGAGAGAGAGAGAGAGAGAGAGAGAGAGAAATATAGCCAAGAAATAAAGTCCAAATAAAGAGACCGTTAGTAAAATACATCTACTTTGCATTTTTTACCAAATTAACACATTTTACATTCATTACAAATTCTATTATCAGTATACAAATTTAAGTGAAAAGCTACATTTATTGAGACCATCATGTTATTATATAATTTGCTCCAGAAAATTCTAAAACTGGAACCTCCATATACAAACTAACTTTCAAAAGAGAGTTCAAACTAAAAATGTTCAATCAGTTTAAAACTATTTATCTCTAGTTGTACTGAGACTCAGAAAGCAACATAATAGAAAACAATAGAAGAGATCACAGAGGATTAGACTAATCTGCTGTTTATTAATCCTGTGCTAATACCAGTGTGTAAATCTAAAATCAGCGCTAATTCAGAGCCCTTATTAACCATCAAAATTAATCCAAAAATGTGATTGTAACAGTGTCAGGAACTAAACGATTAGTCTTGCATTTCTAAGTTAACAATGATAAACATGTTTCTAAGATAACAACACTAGCTAACAATGATAATCTCATAAACCATGAGAAGCACATATAAATGTAGGGAAACGACTAATCACAAGGCATTGTGGAATTGCCTTTACTGTAAAGGATACATGAGAAACAGTATTAATATTTGGTCAAAAGAAAGTAGTCTAGAGGCCTTTTATGCACACCTAAAATAGTGCCTACATAGGTAGCTCACTAGGTTTTGGAACAGACATGTTGTAAGAGTAAGAAAAAAGAAAGACAGGCAGAAAAAATGAGGGTTAATTACATGGAGATGGTATGAAGAAAAACAGAAAAAAAACAACCACCGCAGGGAAGATAAAACAAACAACTGGAAAGCTGGAGGAATGAGGGGTTAGGAAAGGAATTTTCTGACAAAAACAAACATCAGTGACAGATACAGTGTTGCTTTGTCCACTTATAAGCGACTGCTCTCGTTGTTATAGTTATAGACAGACACAGGTTGTTGTTTGTGACATTCACAGATCACACACACACACACACACACACAGTGTATATATACACATATATATTGAGTGTGTGCTTGATGAAATGAAAGCAGTGATATGTTGAAGCAGTGTGTATATCGTGTATCTGACCTACATTCCTGCTTTTCCCCTGATATTCCCCTCTCTCTCCAGCCCCCATCCCTCTCATAAATGTTTGATTATTTCTCCTACAACAGCAGAATTCCTGCCATATCACACACCGAAAGAAACGCTCCGATTCAAGCACTTTCATCCCAAAGAAACTGAGATCTCAGAGCAAGAGAAATGACAAAATGAAAGAGTTTAACATTAGATATTGTTTTGACAGTCTGAACTAACCTAAACAAAGTGTGAGAACAGAATAGTGA